>OZ024802.1:6474412-6765852 GCA_964017045.1 Omphiscola glabra
GAGCCAAGGTGAATCTCACAATATGCAACTATTTTAGATGTAACTATTTTAGATGTTACGAGTGTTCGTTCTTCTGGCCAGTTGGTTTGACCTCACAAAACTATGTAACAATGCTAACCGCCTATTTAAAATTAAATTATCCATCAGTTTTCTGAACTTGTTGCTTTTACCCAAAGAAAAATCCAGTAATACATACATTTCGCAGCTTTGAGATTTCTAACTGGACTGTCATAACAATGGTGATCAAGTACCCAGTTGTCTTTCTTTGCTTCAGTCACAAGGTCCTCACCTGCCAATAACAAGCCCTTTAACCAACTGTAGATCTGTTGAAGTTAGCACAACATTACATAATTGATCAAGTACCCAGTTGTCTTTCTTTGCTTCAGTCACAAGGTCCTCACCTGCCAATAACAAGCCATTTAACCAACTGTAGATCTGTTGAAGCTAGCACAACATTACATAATTATTAGTAAGATGATCTGGGCAGAGCTAATTCATGCATATAGCTTGTCAAACATAGTGGCATTGAAATGAACAAAAACACACATAATTGAATGTTGACTAACTAATCAAAAAGACTAATTTATGTAAGTATTTGTGCAGTAAATACGTATACATTACCATTTTGAAATATGTTAAAATAGAATCAGATTATTTTAACAAACTATGTATGAAGTCTAGTTAATTTAAATCATTGCAGCATGGCATAAATAAAAAATTTCTATCTTAGTCAGACATTCTCTAGTTAGTTTGTCTTTCTCATCAGTTAGTTGGGTAAAGTTAGTTAATGCCTTAGTCAGACATTCTCTAGTTAGTTTGTCTTTCTCGTCAGTTAGTTGGGTAAAGTTAGTTAATGCACCTCAGGGTACGGTGTTAAGTTTATTGCTGAATGGTCAGAAACATTGTCATTTTTCTCTCATAGTCCTCTATTCAATGCTTTAGCATTATGACTTGCCAATTTCTACTCTCTAGATTTGTTATGCTCTTTCTTTTTCCATCCTGATGAAAAGTTGTTCGCTTACAAACATTGAAAAAAAAAAGAAAGAAAAAAAAGTGTTTGTTTAAATTTAAATGACAAACTGTTGGATAAAGACTTTGGTGTTTGTTCTTTAAAGTCAGGCCAAATGTTGCTCTCCTTCATGACCCCATTTAGACTAATAGATTTGAAAGTGCACCTGTTATTTCTGTTATATTTTAAAATGAAGCTATAATAGTTGTAAACAGAAGCTATCTTAGTATCTAAACTACATGGAAGGATCCATACAACATTAAATTTTTTCAAAATGTTTAATTAAAATATACATCTTTTAATTATTTTAAATTAAATAAAAAATTGTGTTTTAAAAAAAAAAAATAATGGCCCAATTAAGGGAAGCAACTTTATTCCATAGATTTCAGCGTGCAACTTTTCATCATGAAATTTTTTTTGTTACTGAGCCTCTCTATAAAGTGAGATTAGTGCATAAACTTGTTAGTCTGCACTGTAATCTATACATGATTGACGCTAAGCCAAGCTGCCTGTTTGCCTCTATCTCTTTCTACCTGCCTGCTCCTAAATTTGTAGTTTGTGTACATTTTGCTAAGATGGCTATGATGAAGGGGAGAGTGATGATGCCGATGATGATGGTGACAATCTATTCGATGCTGAGGACTCGGATGAAGGTTAGTGGGAGGTCCAAACAATGACATCCAAACTCTTTCATAAAAGCCTGTAAGCTGACCAATAAAATCCCTTACGTGTTGATATAAGATTTATTAATCTATTGAGATTAAATACAAAATAACCAAAAGATTATTTATTCATTTAAAATATTCTGAAATTCAAACTATAGCCATGAATTTCATAAATTTTGAAAACTTAACTTTTGTGAAATTCTGGTCAAACAACAATGAAAATTAACCCTGTGAAATTATATATTTAGTTATTTCAGTTTGGTTCACTATTGCGTCATATTAAGACACCTTCCTCGCATGTAGAGTGTTTCCCTTCTTTGTCCCTTGCATGAAATTTTTCAATCTCCTCCCATTGGATACAATTTTTACACAGATACCAAATGTTCTTATTTCATTAACACTGCTGTTGATGGATGATCTTCACTTTTCAATTAAATTATCTGTTGTTATGGCTAACACTGATTTTCAAAATTACTTGTCTTTAATATGATTATCTTTAAAGCCAATGGTCACTCTTATCAGGCAAGTAAAGTCTTTGCAACTTTTAATGAATTACATCAAATTTAAGCTAAGTGAATTTTTTTAAATTTTAGGTTAAAAAATTATTTAAATTCTGATGAAAATGACCTGTGGCTAGAAATGTTTAGTTGTCATTTCCGTGAGAAGAAATGGATGTCTAAGAAAGGTAAGTCTGTGACAGGTGTTCTCATTATCAGTTCTATTCTTCAATCCTTAATCTTAAGAGAAGGTAAGGAAATTCTTAATTTTATAACTCTGACAGAATTTTTTTTAAATTTACACATTAACAATGAAAATTTGATTTGATATTTCCTGAATGTATTTCTGTGACATAGTGACACATATTTTCACCCCTATAGGATTAATATGGTCAATTTTTTTGTTGGTCCTTTTTAATTTTTAATCATTTATTTTGTTGGTTAAAGGAATATACCAAGAAATCATTTTGTGCTTAAATTCATTTAAAAAAAAAAAAAAATAGAAATAAAGGTGCAGGATCAAAAGATGAAATTGGTTTATGTAGCAGTTCTGGCAGTCGTCAAATATGAAAAAGTGATGCATATAAGCATTGACACAATGAAATTATTGAAATAAAAGTCATATAATCTGCATTCATTGAGAAAAGAAATCATATTTGAAAGTTATTGCTTACATTGTATTTGGAATTGCATAGAGAATTATAATTATATGATGACTGGATGAAACATAAGGTAGAGCTGAGTATATCCCCTCTTAAAGATGGACACGCCCCACCACATTTAGGACTAGTTAATTCTTCTAATATTCACTAAAGCAGTGGTTTTTAAACCCTTTTTTTTTGGGGGACACACTTAAATTGTTAGATAAAATTAGAATTGTGCACACCATTCAAGTTAATAGAAAAAATGTCATACAAATATGTATGATTAGATTAGATTGAATGCATAATATTGTAGGTGACATCTTATTGCAAATGACTCCATGTTTTACAGGTAAAAATCACCCAAACCCTTTTTTTATTCATTTTAATAAAAGCCAACCCCCCTGTAAATTATTGATTGAAAACCACTGCAATAAGGTCAATACAATATGAGTGCTATAAAGTAAGATCAAGCATATTCCTTTAAGTATGAAAATTAAAAAAAAAAAATTAGCCTAGCATTTACTACACTTCAAATTTTTTTGGCCTTAGTAAACATTCCATAAATGTTATAACTCTTGAGTAGCTTATAGCAAGCAATTTTATTTATTTATTTCCATTTATTCAATATACATTTTACCAGTGAAAGGTATGTGCTCGGGTTCATGAATGTGGGCAGAGTTCCTGGCAGTCATCATATAATGAACTTTATAAACATTTTCAAAAGATATGTTGATGACATCAAACTATTTGTACCACCTCACGCCCCCATTCCATGAGCACTCTCCTTTTACTGTTGTAATTCTCGTCTGTTTTGTCATCATTTTAATAATTCATTGTGCTTCTCATCTTGTTGCTTTTGAGTTACATCAATATTTAATTTAAATTAAAAAAAATATTGTTGAGTTTTCTCACAGCTTAGTATAATTTTCTAATTTTTAACTTGTTTTTAAATGGAGAAAATAGTCATTTATTTAAAAAAATTAATTCAAATTGTTTTGTTTAAAATATAATTCTTGTTAAACTTTGTTTATAAATTCATAACTAAACATTGGATCATTTTGGAAATTTGTATTCAAATTTTTTTTAAATATAAAGGATAGAAATGTTCATGAATCAGACTAAAAATTCTATTTCTTTAGTACTATTTGAGCATTTTCAATTTTGTTTAAGTACCTACTTGTAAAGAAATATTGAGCTTATATTTGATTAAAAGGTTCTTTCCATTTGAGGTTTAATTAGATTACTCAAGGTATGCAGTACTTATGTTTCAATAGAGTGACTATGAATCTATTCAGTACTTATGTTTGGATAGAGTGTCTTTGAATCTAATCTCATGTTCACTTCTTTCTCCAGGTAAGCTGAGCATTGATCTCAAGGTAGGTGTAATGTAGCTGATTCCCAATGAGACTGTTTATGTCAATCCTGTCATACTGCTTTACCATTTGCTCACACTAAATTGTGGTCACTTTTCAGGATATTTTTGAATCATTTTTTCACATTAATCTTAAAAGTTCATTTAATCTAAAGCATTGTTAAAAAACGTTTTGAGCCTTAGATAAACATTAGTTTGTAACATTACCAAAATGATCTCTGGTTTATACCATGTACTATTCTTAATGTGGTTCTTGTACTTTTTCAGGATGGCAAGAAACCATTGCGAATTGGAGAAGGTCCAGCTTTCAAAGAAAAACCAGTCAACCAAGTTGTCTTTGAGGGTAAGTAACCCTGGCAGTAAGTCATAGACTGAGTAAGTAACCTTGGCAGTAAGTCATAGGCTGAGTAAGTAACCCTGGCAGTAAGTCATAGACTGAGTAAGTAACCCTGGCAGTAAGTCATAGACTGAGTAAGTAACCCTGGCAGTAATTCATAGGCTGAGTAAGTAACCCTGGCAGTAAGTCATGGGCTGAGTAAGTAACCCTGGCAGTAAGTCATAGGCTGAGTAAGTAACCCTGGCAGTAAGTCATAGGCTGAGTAAGTAACCCTGGCAGTAAGTCATAGACTGAGTAAGTAACCCTGGCAGTAAGTCATAGACTGAGTAAGTTACCTTGCTAGTAAGTCATAGACTAAAAAAGGAAAGGGATTACACCAAATTATTATAAAAATTGTGTCTCAATTTGACAGTCTAACCCAGTGGTTCTCAAAAAATTTTTGACCACCGCCCCCTTTGGCAAATAAACTCGCACCCAATTACAAATATTCCCTGAATAAAAATACACGTTTGCAATACCCACTAAGTTAGGAAATTGCACAAATAAATGTAATTTTAGACTTAAATTAATTCAATAATAAACCAATAAATGAATACCTTAGCTCTTTTAAAAATGATTAGTTATTTAGCAAGAGTTTTACATATCTAACAACTTCACTGATTGTTTTTCTTAAAGTGATGAATGGCATTGACAAAGCGATGGAAAAACATTCCAGCATGTTCATATATCTGAGCTGTTTCTTTGCATTAAGCAAAGTTAGATGACCTCAATGACACCACCTTCCACCAAAAACAATGCTGAGAATCCAATGAAGAACTCTCTAATCATCTTCCACTGTGCACAATATGATAGCATATTTCATGGCTAAAACTCACGATAATATTTCATATTAAACTTTGTATTCCGCTCAATTTCCATTTTGGCTGGAAAAGCCCCTCCATTTCAACAAGTGCATCAGTTAAGAAAATGGAAATACGAGAAAGTCATAAAATCAATTGTCTTATGTGGCTTATCCAAACAATTGTTAAGTTCTACCAAAGAATCATCTTGCATCTCGCCAATCTCTTCTAATTCATGGGCTTGGTCATCTGTATAACTAGGAAAAGCCAAAAATGGTGAAATAATTAGTGAGGGAGAAAAACTTTGTATTTAAGAAATTGATGCGATTCTCCTGCAACTGCAAATAAAAATTTAGTGATTATTTTTTAAATAAATTAAATGTGGAGTTTGCTTTCATTGGAGTAAGCACTGAGAGAAGGGTCAACGAATGTCAGTTTTAAGGAGTAAAATCTGCATCCTTCTGTTCACAGAGCCTCAGAATCAGTCAATCATTGAGAGTGTGTGCTTAAATTTAATTCACCACGGCAATGACGACCACTGATTTCTTTTTAGCAACCATAATTTGGCAAAGAATAGCGCCAAGATTTATATATATGTGTGTATATATATATATATATTTAATGCATTCACACACACACACACACACACACCCTCCCAAGTATGTTTTTTTTTGTTTCCTTGCGTTGTTTTAATTGTCATTTTAATTGTTATGACTTTTTTTTTCAAGCCTTAGCTTTTCTTATTTCACTATTTATTGACTTCAAATGGCTTGAATGCAGTCCACCATATATTATCTATGAAGTCAGTACCTCACAAATTACTGGCAGGATGAGTTCTTCACCCAGTTTTGTGTCTTGCCACATTTACCACTAAAACTTACCATGTTATTTCATATGATATGTGAAAGCCTTTGGTGTTTTCTTGAGAAAAAATGCAAAATATGCTTGACCTTCTTTAGCTCATTTAAAAAAATGTTTTGTTGTCCATCACTGCTTATAAATATTTTGGAAAGATCAAAGGTCTTTTCTCCGTTCATTGTGTGGGGAGTAAAACTTAAATGTCTATACTTGACTATTATTTAATGCAGACTATCAAAACAGAATATTGTCTGTGCTTAGAATATTAACGTTTTATTTTTAAAAAATATTCTCAATAATAATTCCAGGGCCCCCTAAAATCTCTCCCCATCAGCGCCTGCCCCCCACCCTTCCACTGATCTAAACACAGACGTAGATGATTCTATAGCTATTTCTTATCAACGCAGGTGATGACCTCAAGGTAATAGTAACAGCTGATCCCAAAGGGAAACCACCACCAGCTATTAAGTTCTACCGAGGCCCCAGGGAGTTGAAGGATGACTCACGAGTGACCATAACAGTGGATGGATTGACCTCCGTCCTGGGCATCAAGAGAACCCGTATAACAGACGAGGCCAAGTACACCGTAAACATTGAGTCTGAGGGTGCCATCACGGACACAGCAACATTCTCAGTTTTCATTAAAGGTATAATTACAATAACATCACAATTCAATATTTGAGCTTTTTGTGTTTCATTTGTCTTACTCTAAAGACTTTCACTTCATGGTGAAATATCCTAGTCCAGTGGTACCTAAACTTTGTTGAGCTGGAAACATTTGTAAATTTTTTAAACCACCTGGACATCCTCATCAGGCCTCAAGCCTCATTGATCTACATTGTTACCAAAATAAGTTTTATATTGCAAACTAACTTTATGTTCATAATTATACACAACATTTATTTAAACATAAGTTTCATTCTCACTGAGTTTTTCAAATTTTACTTAGTGTCACTATCTTTGTCTAGGGAATGATTCTGGTTCATTCATGTACATATTCAAAGCATCAGACCCAAACATTTATCTCAACAATAATAACAATTCTCTTACAGATGTTTGCTACATTATAAAAAAGCCTAACTCATTTATCTAACATGGTAAAATCATAAAGTCACTTTTAAAAGTAAAGAGGAAATGCCACCTGACGAGCATAAAAAAGTGGCAGGAAAAATATAATCTTGAAAAAATGTTACAACTTAATTAATCACTGATTTCAACTCTTGCCATCAAGACAAGGTAATAATGCAACACTAAATTTAATTGATTTATTTTGTTGGCCCACCCTGTATATCAATCAGCCAGTCTGAAGCTGAATATCAGCCAGTCTGAACCTGTATATCAGCCAGTCTGAAGCTGTATATCAGCCAGTTTGAAGCTATATATCAGCCAGTCTGAAGCTATATATCAGCCAGTCTGAAGCTATATACCAGCCAGTCTGAACCTGTAAATCAGCCAGCCTGAACCTGCATATCAGCCAGCCTGAAGCATATATCAGCAGGTCTGAAGCTACATATCAGCCAATTTGAAGCTATATATCAGCCAGTCTGAAGCTATATATCAGCAAATTTGAAGCTACATATCAGCCAGCCTGAAGCTCACCAAATGTTTTCATGCAGTTTAAGTGTTGCCTACTAATCCTACTTTTCTGTTATCCCAACAGATCCCAAAGATTCAGCCTTGGATTACAGAAATATCCTCAAACACAGGTCAGATGCAACATATTTAGCTGCTAAGAATTTAAGACTATGAAGATTTGAACTGACTCTTTATTCCTCTACAAAAATATACACTATAACTTTATTTAAAATGTTCTTGTCATATTTCTTTTAGCCTTATAAATATGTGACAACAAATTCTGTATTCTAATAGACTTAAATATTAAACTTTTTTTAGCACTTTTCTGTTGTAGTTTCCTGAGACGATATATAAAAATTCTGTTTGGTGAAACAAATCTATAAAATGAAAGTTAATTGATGTAAACTTTTAGTTGAAAAAAACAAGAGTATTTTAAAATCCTTTAACTCCAGGGAACATGCCAAAAATAAAGAAGAAGAAGAGGAAGCCGACTGGGGGAATCTAAAGCCAGGTAAACAATTAACCAGGGACATCAGGTCATCATAATGGGTCAATGAAATTAACCAGGGACATCAGAGGTCATCATAATGGGTCAATGAAATTAACCAGGGACATCAGAGGTCATCATAATTGGTCAATGAAATTAACCAGGGACATCAGAGGTCATCATAATGGGTCAAAGGAATTAACCAGGGACATCAGAGGTCATCATAAAGGGTCAATGAAAAAACAAGCTCTTTTTATCTCAAAGATGTGGCATGAATTTTATTATGAATATCTGTGACACGAAAAGAAATAACATGATCATCTTAAGTTTCCATAAGTGTATATTCACCTCATTAGGTGTTGGGTAATATGGCAAAAATTTTATTGGATGAAACGCTTTTGAGGGGGGGGGGGGGTGTAGCAGTATCTTAAGCACAGGACACTATCAATAATTGTTCTATTTATTTTCTAAATATGTATTGCAAACAGCCAGCAGTGTGTCGTGGAAGTGTTAACCGTTTGTATCTATTTAATGTGGCAGTTTTCCTGATGGTCAAAGTCATGTTGTGCGTGTTTCTTGTCCATGGAACTGAAAAATTATTTTTCTAGACCACACTAAAAGCTAAACAGATTTGAAAAATTAAACACTTAATAGGTGAAGCTGCAGTCACTTAATTAACTTTATTTTCTCCTCTTGCTGGTTTCGGCAGTGTTATAAGTGTGATTCTGTTTATTGATTATTTACTGCAGCCTTCCAAATAAACTGAATTACCAGTATCTACACACATTTTTGTGCTGGGATTACATATTTATATCACAAAATAAATTACAATGTACATTCTGTTTTTCGGGCTGTCTATAAAATAATTTTAGAAACAAAAGTATGGTAAAGAAAATTTTGCTCTGAATCTTTAACAAGCTAGCAAAATTAAATGCATGATCTTCAAAACTTGACATAGTTTTTATCAGTATTGTAAGCATTGTTTGGCTTAAAATGGTTTTGTGAGTCAGGATTAAAGTTAATTATCTCATTTGTATTAGCTCCTTGATCCCCCCCCCCCCCCCAAAGTATGGACAATTGTTTTTGTTAATTGTTTTGTGTTATTTGTTTTGTGTTATTTGTTTTGTTTTATTTGACCATGTATTGATCAATGAAAACTGCCATCTTTTCCCGTTTCAGAGACAGGTATCTTGATGTCTTGTGTGTCAAGGTTACTTTAGGAGGGGACATAAACTGTGTGGTTTTTGTCTGTTTCCCAACTGTCCCCTCCTTCATTTCTAAATGTGCTTTTTAGTCTGCTTGTTGTGTAGTTTTAGGCTAGATGCACCAGCTTTACAACTATTTTTGTTGCCAAACTGGCATAATTTTAGTTTTGTCTTTTTTTTTCAATAAAGGAGGGTGGGGGGTGTGGAGAAAAGAAAACCATGGGACAGAACAAGTGTTTTAATTTTGAAATTTTATTTCTATTAATATTTGTTAATACAGCATGTAAAATTGTCTAAATAGCAGGTTTGAATAGATTGAGTCTTGTAGCCTAACTTTTGTCTAAATAGACTTCTTTGAGTGTATCATCCTGTTACCTTTGATAGAAGCAACCATTCTTGACCTTTTAGAAATGGAAAATTTTTACTCTATCAGTTTCATAGTGTGTGCTGTCTTACTCTGTATCAATGTATACCAGAATAAAATTTTACTTCTTGTATCAATGGATACCATAATAACCATAAAATACTTTAAACAGCAGCTAAAACGAAATTTAAACACATTGTCTGGAGGTAATAGGATCTACCACCTTCTCTTCTCTCATTCTGGGTTGTTGCCCTTACTTTGTATGTTTCATACAACAGTGATTTGTTATGTGTGCTCAATCAGTTTTAAACCTGCCCTTATTTTAGACCTTGACCCCAATGTTGCTGGGAATGACAGGTCATGTCCAGGTGCCTTATGTCTTCAAGGGTGCTTTTTTTTTACATGTTGTACAAGCACCACGTACCATTTTGTATGTTTATTTTTCTTTCAGCACCTCAACGTATTCTCTCTTCTTGCATGAATATGATTTGAAAAATTATCACAAGAAAGGCTCAAGTAAAAGTTTGGGGCTTAATCTTTAATTATCTAATCTTTTTTGGACCCTTTTTCTTGTATCTTCTCTGTCATTGTCATTTCAACTTTTTTTCTTCTTCTCCTACAAACTTAGTTCACCTACTTTTCCTCTACACCTGTTGATTCTGGTTTGAGTAAATATTTTAACAAATATGAATGTTCAGTCCTAGTTTGTCCCTTTTTAAAAAAAAAAAATGATACTAAAGGTCAAATTATATTTTCATTTCCATCAAAACTTTAAAATTACAACTACAAAAGTTATTCTGGACTCTATGGCATAAAATAAATTTTTAATAGCATTTTTTAAGCAAAACATCATATATTCATTATTTCAGGCATAGACCGAAAATATATTTCTCCTACAATGCAAGGCCTATAAAACATATGCGTATTTTTGCATATTTTGTTCCCCATCAAATTTTTCGTTCAATGCATAATTTTATCAAGTTAACTAGAAACAAAAAATTAAAGCAAAAAATGCATTTTTAATACACCATTTTTTTTCCAAACTAAGGTTAATATTTGCCAACATATATTGGGACAGCCTTGGTTTATTAAAAGAACTATCTAAACTTTCTTTTAAAAAAAATAATATTTTTAACATCTTTGTCACCAAAAATTAGACAAGTCTTATCTCATACATATTTTAACAACAGTTATAAGTATTTTTACTTTAGCCCAGGACAAACTATACAATTTTAATTACTTATAACTTATACATATTTTAAAAATGTGACGTAAAGTATGCTTGAGCATTATGCCACTGTATAACGTTTGTCAATACTTAATGGTAGTAGTCAGTAGAAGTTTATGTCACAATAATTTAATAAGTCGGTCCAACTTTAGTCTTCTCAGATTTATACACTTTACAATAGATTGAATAGAGATAAATTGAAGTTTAATGTAGCAATATAGAGAATTTAAAGTTGGATAAAATACCTTGATATAGTGTAGTTTAAGTTTGATGAATTGTTAGAATGGTAATAAATGTAAATAGAATAGTAAGTCAAAAAGAAAATTAATGGCATAAAAACCATCGATAGCTACATTTGAATTGTCTGTCATGTGACATCATTGATTTGCACAACACAGGTAGGTTGTATAATTTTCATAACCACTATAAAAGTTGTGTGGATTTAAGCATCCATTTATAATTTATTTATATTTTTAAAGTTTGCTATAAATATATTAGAGTAGTCCTTGACACTAGAGTCTTATACATCTGTTTGCAGTGGACAAGAAAGGGAGACGACTTTCTCAAATTGAGGTCATGAAAATGAGTCTCAAGAAAGTTGAGAAGGCAGAGGGAAGTGACTCAGATGATGAAAAGGTAACAAAAAAAATTAATCTAAAACCCACAATTATTTTGGTTGTTGTGGTTTCAAGTTATTTTTTAACAGACATGAGCTTTAATATCTTCTGTAACTTTTATTTCATCCATCACACAGTTGTTTCCCTTTCACTATCTTTATCTAAGTTAATTATATTTTTAATCGAAAAAACACTTTTAAATAGAATTATTTTCACCTTAGCATTTTCTGTTCCATTCACATTGGTTTGGACTTACCAATACCACCTATTATATCGTATCTTTTAACAACTCTTTAAATGGTTATGAAGGTATTGTTTGATTCAAAAGATCAGATCTCAGTTCTTCAAGTTTTCATTAGAGAGTTAATAAAATTATGAAATAACAAAAAAACTGATGATAAGAAAATGTGAGTTAAAGAAAAGATTGGCTGAAATCCTCAACAGGGAATGTCTCATCCTTATTCAAACCAGAACTTTTTTAATCTGACTGTACACGATATCAAGCCAATCAATGTAAGGTTATTGGCCCTAGTTCATGAAGTTGTTGTACGCATCATTTATTTATAAATATTTTTTTAACATAATCTCTTTTTTTTCAGATTTTTATAATTTTATTTTCCCATAATTTTATCTTTGCAAATACTATTCCCACCATTTTAACATTCCATCCCTAGAATGATCCTTGTACTCAAAAGACCCACTGTGGTATTAAAAATATCATGTTATTGTGTCTTGTTTCAAGACTTCTCTAATAACTTCCCATTAATAAGACACCATTTATCATAACTGATCCTATCCATTTTATTTCCCTGTTGTTTTTCGAACCTAGGAATAAGATAAGTATCTGCAATCTGATCAAACATTTTAATCGCTCACTATTGTCAACCGCTTTAAAAGAACAATTTTTAATTTTTAAAAATTTCAAACCCATAAATTTCATATTTATTATTAATATGAAAAACATTATGCATAGCATATTTTATTTTAAAATGAATCGATCATTCTGTCAACAACAAGCTACTAGGAATGTTTCTGTGGTATTGAAATACTTGTGCTAGATAATCAGAAGAGTTGCTTGTTGTTTTAATAAATATTATTGAGATGATTAGTTCTATAAATGAAGTTACTTAGGGTGTATCGAGGACATATGGCGCCAAGAGCGTCACACCACACCCTCGGTACTGTCAGATGCATTGCAGATACTTGTTGAGCCGTTTTTGTGAACCATTGACATTTTCAGTGATTCTCATCATGTTTTCTTAACCTAACCCACCCCCCTCAGCAGCGTCCTGGTAAGAAAGATGGCTCTCGCCGAGAGTCCCGTTCTCAGATGGAGTATTCAACCGAGACCAAAGAGATTGGTCTTGACAAGGGCGATGATAAGGTTCAGCGCAGATGTTTGATTGTTTTCAAAGCCATTAGCTTTTCAGCCATAGCTAGAAATGTGTCTTTTTCTTTTATCTTTATTTTCACTTCTCAACTGAATGTTGTAGTTTTTCTAAGCTGCTATGTAGGCCTAGCACTGTCTATCTTTATGGTTCTTTCTTTCAGAAGCAATCTCCCCTTTCTTAATCATTTTTCTTTAGTTCATAAATATTAGTCACATCAATGGACGCTAAATGTAGGATAATTACAACAAAACTTACAGCATGCAAATATGCAAATGTTCAACAGTTGTAAATTTAGAGTAGATTATCCATACTTTGATGTCGTATTTAACTGTTAATTCAGATAATCTTAATTTGTGACCATCAGGAGTTAAAATTCTCATTCCATTGGACTTTGATAATATAGCTATGCGTGGAGGTGGGTGAGAGTTGGCTGGTAACAATTTTAAAATTTCCATACACTTTGAAAGATTGTTTATTCCCTCCCCCGCCTAATTTCTTTAAATTTATATTTAGTTTATGCTGATTGATCTTTTATATTAATTTTTATTTAATCATTTTCTCTTACATTTTCATTTTCCCCCTCCCACCAAATTTTTTTTTAATGAGCACTGCTTTATTTTCACTTTGCCTTCACCTACAGCCTTTGCTTGTAAAAATGTTCCATAATGTACTTTGATTGAGCGCTAACTTTCTTAGAGACAGCATGCTAGCAGAAGTATACCGATGTCCATGGGACCATCTTGCAGCCAATTGTTCATCACTTGGTCCTGGCTCTCTGTTTGTTCTTGTCCAAATTTTAAATCTTTTTCTTAGAGGGAAAAGTCTGTCTTATTTTTTTTTTGTCAGCAGGGCTGCTGTGCTGTCTTGAAATTGATTTGTTGATCAATTGTATCCTCAGATTGGGAGAGTTCTCTTGTGCTGTTGTACTGCCAACATCATTCATGTGGCAATGTGCTGACAATTGACATTTTATACCTGTCAACAAATCAATTATTTTTTTTTAAAAATTAAAATTTACCAAGAAAAGTAAAAAAAAAATTAAATTGCATCCAAAAGTAAACTGACTTAATGTTCTCTCAATTACTTATTGGAAAATATCATCCAATCTTGTAGTTGCTTTTTTAAACTTTAATAAATTCATATTAATTATTTCTGAATCCTTACATTAAAGATGGAATCACTTAAAAGGCTTTAAAAGGTTTGATTTATCACGTTGACAGTTATAACCTGTTTTTTTTATAACATAGAGATCAAATATGTATGCATATCTAAATATCTCATATGTAATATATGTAAAATAAAAACAAATTAAATGGTGTGATATTTTTTATTCATTCTATTAGTAGTATCAAGTCTTCATTTGATCACCTGATATTTTCACTCTTTAAGTGGACGCTAAATTTGTTCATTGCTAATTATGAGATATACATTTTTGGTCGTTACACAATAATAAACCAAGGATATTGCCTTCATCAAGGCCTCATATTTCATTGGATGGATTTTGTGTTTTATGTTGTTCTGAACTCATCCTCTTGTCAGCTTACATGTGTAAGTGAATGTTGCTAATGTGAAATTTGACAATTTCAATCTCATTTTGGTTCACCTCAATGCTTGTAGCAAAAACCTGGCAGCAGGAGAACCTCCATTGAAATTGATACACCAGTCAAGAAAGCTGCAGTTGACAAACTTGAGGCTTTGGAGTTAAGCAGACGATCTTCCATGCAAACACGCAGGGCATCCTTAGCTGAGGTCATTCCTGACTGGCCAACACTACAACCGCGTAAAGTTATAAAGGAGGTGAAACGGACGCTTCAACATTTTAACTTAACACAAGAAAAGCCAGTGAACTGTAACCTAAAATAACAGCTTGCTCCGATACTTTACGTACATGTCTGGTCTTGTAACATATATATATATATCGTATGGTAACCAGTGAAACGTTTTTCCCTCTTTACCCTTTTTCCTAACATGTGGATGGACCAGCCTTAACCAGAATCTTGAACTATTTATTATTTTCACTTTTACCTCCTCATTTAACTGTGATTTGTCACCTATCCCTTGGACATGTCAAATTTATTTATTTATTCACCAAACAGCTTCGCCCATTTCTTAGCACTTTAAAATCTATACCTTAAATAAATTGCATCAGTTCCAAGCCTATATGAAAAGAAAGCATTTACACAGAAAGGAATTTTTCAATATTGAAAACCACACAAAAATAAATTATAATTTTATTCCAAACAACTCCATGGTTTCTCCAGAATCATCCAGATTTCTCCACACAAATCAGGATCAATATCAGATTTCTAAGGTTTTCTCCTTCATGTCGTAAATTTTACCAGAAGAATCCTCTTCAAAATTATAATGTGTGTAGCCTTGGCCTTTATACTGCTCTATTCTGATTCATCAAATATAACGCACAGCACTTTTTGCCAGCCATTGGTACCAGCCGAGCCGAGACAGAATGAGAAGATCTACACATCTCTGTACACTCTCATCCTGTCCATCTTTCAAAACTACAATTTATTTTTTCTTGACTGAGAATGCACCTTTAAAGTATCTGCAGCTCAGAACATTTGAATTTCGGAGCACAACATGCGAACGAGGGCAACCAGGGTCTACAGGGGGGAGCTCCCTCTCTCTCCGTGGAGTAAAGGATGTAGCAATCTATTGCTTTAACTGTATATATAAAGTCGTGGAGTAAGCTAATATCATACAAGAGCACATTGTTTCAATACCTGAGTCTGCTATTAACTGGCTATTGAATTTTTATGGTCTACCAGAAAACAAGGGAAAGCAAACTGTTTTCAAACCACTAGCAGCACAGATAGTAGCTGAAGACAAATTAAGTTTTCAAACCACTAGCAGCACAGATAGTAGCTGAAGACAAATTAAGTTTTCAAACCACTAGCAGCACAGATAGTAGTTGAAGGCAAATTAAGTTTGCAAACCACTAGAAGCACAGATAGTAGCTGAAGACAAATTAAGTTTGCAAACCACTAGCAGCACAGATAGTAGTTGAAGGCAAATTAAGTCTGCAAACCACTAGCAGCACAGATAGTAGTTGAAGGCAAATTAAGTTTACAAAACACTAGCAGCACAGATAGTAGCTGAAGTCAAATTAAGTTTTCAAACCACTAGCAGCACAGATAGTAGCTGAAGACAAATTAAGTTTTCAAACCACTAGCAGCACAGATAGTAGCTGAAGGCAAATTAAGTTGAAAAAAATCTAAAGCTATGATCCAAATCTTAACTACAATAATTTTAAAGGGGAGAGTGTCTTTGGCTCATAACCTCAATTAATACATCTTTCAGCTGGAAAATCACTCAATTAGTACACCATCAATTGATTTGAAGAATATCAGTTTTAACTATTTCTAAATTTGTATTGCTTTCTGTTTATTTATGTGAAGATCAGATGAACTATTGAAACAATATTTATGACAATGATAAATGTTTTAGTTTTTTTTTTAAATAAAAGATTTGCTCAATTTGTAATATCTACTAGCCAGTTAACAGTCAGAGTGTGCTTTTCACCTTTAATGTATCCATCCATCAAGATTGCATCATAAAATAAACTTATGTCCTAAACAATCATAATAAATAGAGATCGTCTGCTGATGACATGGTTTTTTGTGGCATTTATTTATCACCCATTGATACTGATGATGAGAAAATGGCATATTAATAGACTTTTATGGACTCCATAAATGTTGTAATAACGTGGTCCTTTTGTAATAAATGTGATTTATTTTGCCACCTCTCTGGACATGCATGCCGCTACAGGTCACTCTGCATCAATGTTTCATCGTTATGGAATGGAGCTGCTTTTTCTCTTATTTTTGACTGCTTTTTAAAAGAAATATTTCAGTTCTGCTCCGAAGCTTAACCAGCCAGCTTCAGTAACAAGTATTGAGGTTGTATTTATTTTTCATCTGGCACACCGGGACAAGAGCCATAAATACCTCTTAAGATCTAATTTGAAAATGACATGAAAATATATAAATATACATAACATGAGCTCTTGGGCTCGCTATTAAATATTCATAAATCAATTGATTTTTTTAAAAAAGAGAAATTACCACTTTGTCTTATTAACATTTTCTTTTTTTAAAAAAGGCAGTAAGATTTACCGATGGACAGTCCATGAGACTCACTAAACATTTGGCAACAAATAAAATTATGGATTTAAGAAAGCCTGTACAGATTATACGAAAATTAATAATGATTTTTTTTTTTTTTTTTACATTTTAGATTATTTTATTGAGCACTAAAATTTGGCCAAACCAAAATTAAACGTTTCAAAAAAATATTTTATTTTAAAAGGAATCTACATTTTTTTAAATCTATAATTTTAAAGTTAGATGTAACAATGCTCCTAGTTACAATATTCCTAACACAGTTGCAATGTAACATCTGGATATCTATTTATAATGGTGGTAAACCTTGATAAACACATCATTAAGTCAACTTGCCTAGTTAATTGACCTTTGTGCTCCAATTAATAACTTGATCTTATGCCCGTTCAGGAACCAGACAAATTCAATACGGAAATGGAGGACATCAAAACACTGGAAGGTGTTCCCTCTGTCACCTTTGTTGCTGAATTTTGCAAGCCAGATGCCAAAATTAAGTAAGCAGTGAAAGTCACTTTGATTAAGTCACTTTGATTAAGTCACTTTGATTAAGTCACTTTGATTAAGTCACTTTGATTAGTCACTTTGATTACGTCACTTTGATTAAGTCACTTTGATTAAGTCACTTTGATTAAGTCACTTTGATTAAGTCACTTTGATTACGTCACTTTGATTACGTCACTTTGATTACGTCACTTTGATTAAGTCACTTTGATTTGCTCATTTGGATTTGTGGTTTTGGTTTCAGATATATAAATATCTGTTACATATATTTGCTTCTGGTATTTCCTGCTTCCTTTTCAAAACCTCCCCCCACTCCCCAACTCTACATGTTTTATATTAATTTTACCGAGTATATTAATAGTACTGAATGAAAAAAAGGCTGTCATGCGTGATGTGTGAACTCAGGGGGGTGGCGCGACTATTATATTAAGCAAAAAAGAGCCACTGGTATGGTGTAGAACTGCCTGTATGCCTATTAGCCTGTAGCACTGTATGTAGGCCTAGTGTTTCAAGGCCAGGTAGGATGTAGGACTTTCAGCAAGCCCATTTGTCAAAATACCCAGAGCTGATGTAAAAACCTGCCCCCCTGTTCAGCCCTTGTATAAATATATTTGGAGATATATTTTATCTTAGTTTTTCTGCAAGTGTTTTTGTTGCTATCTTTCAATCACATTTCAGAGTTGACATTTAAACATTGAATTATAAACATTTTGAAATAAATTGATAAATTATTTTTAAATGATCATGCTGCTCTCTTTACATAGATGTTTTTCCATAACTTTTCTAGAGACGAAAAACTTGATTAAATTGAGTGCCCGTAATATTCAGTGTTCTGATTGTCAGCTTTTTTTTTTTACGAGAGAGTGTAACCTCACAATATAATTATTTCTGAAAGGTGGTTCAAAAACAAACTGGAAATTTTCCATGGCCACAAATATCATTTTGAGACTGACCATGAGGATTACAAACTGACCATCAACAATGTCAAGTGTGAGGACGGTGGCAAGTACACATGCCAGTGTAACGACATCAGCACCTCTGCCTGGCTCTATGTCGAAGGTCAGTTATAGTGTACTGTCATTTTAGTACATCAACCTGGATGTCATATCAAGTTCTTAACCTCTTTATGAACAATATTTGAACTAGTCTTTTTTTTTTTTTTTTAATAATTATTCTCAAAATATCTTGTTCCACTATTTATATATTTCTACACAATTAACGCCACAAACTCAAGTCTGGTAATAATTGATACTAACTTTGTTGAAAGTCTCTGTTGGAAAGAAAGCAAAATATTGTTTTAAATTACCCTTGTTTTTGCACACCATAGCTTAAGATATTCATGATATACACTACTTGATGACATATGATCTACTTGATGAATTTATGGAGTGGAAATCTTTGACTGAAGTCATGAACAATTGTCAAGATAAAAATGGAATTTAAATACTATTACATCAAATAAACTAAATTCAAGATAAATAGTAAAAGCAGAACAATATGTTGAACAAATAATTTACACATGGACGTTGTGAATGTTGTTATGGTTTGGAGTGATAGCAGTGGTGGAGTGTTGAGACTTTTGTTGTGTAAGACACTGGTTTGTTAAGTAGCTAAATCATCCTAGACAACGAAGGTACTGAACTGGCAATTCCCGGTTCGTAACAACATTAGTAAAAAAATTAAAATGTTATATTCACAAAATACACAACTGAAATTGAGTTTTGTTTATAGATTTATTGTACAAGTAATAAGTTTAATATACAAGTTCAAAAACAAAAAAGATGTCG
Organism: Omphiscola glabra; assembly: GCA_964017045.1. Classification (NCBI taxonomy): domain Eukaryota; kingdom Metazoa; phylum Mollusca; class Gastropoda; family Lymnaeidae; genus Omphiscola; species Omphiscola glabra. The sequence continues at coordinate 6,493,928 of OZ024802.1, forward strand.
TGTTTGTATCAAAATACCTTTTTTTTTCGCCCATGATAAAACTTTTCTTCTCTTGATTCACTTCTGATTTACTCCTGATTCACTCCTCATTCACTCCTGATCCACTCTTGATCCACTCTTGATTCACTCCTGATCCACTCTTGATTCACTCCTGATCCACTCTTGATCCATTCTTGATTCACTCCTCATTCACTCCTCATTCACTCCTGATCCACTATTGATCCACTCTTGATTCACTCCTCATTCACTCCTGATCCACTCTTGATCCACTCTTGATTCACTCCTCATTCACCCCTGATCCACTCTTGATTCACTCCTCATTCACTCCTGATTCACTCTTGATCCACTCTTGATTCACTCCTGATTCACTCCTCATTCACTCCTGATCCACTCTTGATCCACTCTTGATCCACTTTTGATCCACTCCTCATTGACTTGTGCTCTCAGCCAAAGAACCAGAATACTACTTCAACCAGAAACTGCCAGAGACCTATAAAGTCAAACGCAAGAAGAATGGAGTCCTGGAGTGCTTTGTGTCTGACCCTAGGGCTAGGGTTAAGTGGTACAAGGGTGATGAAGTCATTGAGGTAAGTGTCACTTGGTGTGTCTGTGGGGTTTAGCTGGGTGGCACCTGGTGTGTCTTTGTGTCTCACCTTAGGGTTAGGGTTACATGGTACAAGGGAGATGAAGTCATGGGGGGAGTGTCACTTGGTGTGTCTTTGTGTCCCACCTTAGGGCGAGGGTTACATGGTATAAGGGAGATTAAGTCATTGAGGAAAGTGTCACTAGGTGTGTCTGTGTGTCTCACATTAGGGTTACAAGGTACAAGGGAGATGAAGTCATTGGGGTAAGTGTCACTAGGTGTGTCTCTGTGTCTCACCTTAGAGTTACAAGGTACGAGGGAGATGAAGTCCTTGGGGTAAGTGTCACTAGGTGTGTCTCTGTGTCTCACCTTAGGGTTACATGGTACAAGGGAGATTAAGTTATTGAGGGTAGTGTCTCTTTGTGAGTTATTTGCTGGGTGGGACCTGATATGTGTATGCGTCTTTGTGGGTTCTTTGCTGGGTGGGACCTGATATGTGTATGCGTCTTTGTGGGTTCTTTGCTGGGTGGGGCCTGATATGTGTATGCGTCTTTGTGGGTTCTTTGCTGGGTGGGACCTGATATGTATATGCGTCTTTGTGGGTTCTTTGCTGGGTGGGACCTGATATGTGTATGCGTCTTTGTGGGTTCTTTGCTGGCCGGGACCTGGTACGTGTATGTCATAGAGTAATTATTGTGTAACTTAAAAACACGGTGCTAGGATTTGTAGACATTATCTATTGTTGGGTATCATATGTGTTTACTTAGGGAATGGAAATAAAATGACCATTTTACCAGCATAACTCATACATTTCTTACATCAACAAATGGAAGTAACTAGGAAATAAGACTGGACGATATAATGTGATGGGGAAAAGGTATATGGATTCTGAAAGACCAGATTTTTGTTGAAACATATTTAAGCTGTTGGATTCAATCTTCTTTTTGTTTACTTGTTTAAACTGCCAATGTAATGACATCAAAGCAAGATGTTACTCTCATACTGTTTCATGTTTATAGTTGGCTAGTTCTAAGCAGAATGATCTTTCTTTCATTGGACTTTCAAACTGAACATTTGGAACATTTTGTGCATGTCATCAAATTGAACTTTGTGTACATGTCATTGCATAAGTTATGTCCAGTGAATTGGTGAAGTTTCATCTGCTTCATTCCTTTAAGTCATCTAAAACTAAAAGTTATAATGCTTTGGCCCACAGCCTATACAGCCATCTGGTTTTGATCATATTAATTATAACAAAAGTCAATTATGAAAATAAATTGAGATATTTTGTACCACACAACAAACACATTGTTTATTGTGGTCTATAGCGTTAATACTAATAAAACGTAATTTAATAAAGGCCAAAGAATTACTTTCTCATACTAAATTAGTAGCCTAAATTGTTCGAACATCCGTGTCCGTGTGCTACGAAACAATAATGACAGTACTGTACACAAACACTCACTGTTCCCGGGTGGTTTCTAGGCGACTTAAGAGACGTTTGGATAGTAAAGTCAATTGGATGCATACAGTTCCTTGTAATTTTTGGTGCACATTTTTCTCTAATGATAATTAATGGCAGTTTTCAAAGAGTTGATCTCCCCTAGGAACATGCCTCAAATAGATCAAAGTTACCCTAAAACTGGAAGAATTTGATTGACACTCTAATTGAATGAGTACAAACTAATGATGTGTCGGTCGTCCCCCTTTAGCGGGCAGCGTGTAGTCATGCCTCAGACAAAAAACCCATTCTTTATTTTGATCATCACCGCCAGCCTCTCCCGCCTCGTCGGTGTATTTATAAACGGGCGGTGGTATAACAGTTTGTCCCCCCGTTTTATTTCTGCTTCCTCTTCTCCCCTTGCGCGGCTTGACGTCCTGCATTGTGGTGTAGGCCTTGCGTTTGACCAAACCGTGTCGATCTACGGGCCTGTTAGCATCGGCGGACATGTGTCTGTGGATGGGGGGCAGTCGAGATTTTCTTCGATGGCTGTTGGGTGGCAGTGAGCGAGCTCTGTTCTTCTCCTCTTGCTTGGCCACCATCTTCTCCAGCTCCTCAAGACTTTCGTCTTCCAGTTTCACGTTGCCCGGGTGACGTCTGTTGGGCTGCTCAACTCTGAGATGCATAAATCTGTTTCCGATATTCTGCTCGTACTCCAACATTCTCTCCTTGAGAGGAGTTTCATCTTGCTTCAGGACTCCGTCCCTGCCATGAGCACCAAAGTACCACTGCAGGAAGCTTCCTATTGAAGCGAGGCCTCCCTCAGGCACGTTTCTCTCCTTCCAAAGTAGGTCTTTGATGTCTTTGATCTTGGGGTATGATGGTATTCTCAGCTTGGTAAGCCAGTCGTCGTGAAGGATAAAGAATGACCTATACTGTTTCCTGGGTATAAGGAATATGGAAGATTTGACGGAGATACGGGTGTCGAAGACGGGCAGGCTCTCGTCGTCATCAAGAACCGTACCACAAATCAGGAGAAGATAGTCCTTGAAGGATAAGCCGGTCTTCATTTTCACCCTCATCAGAAAAGTGGCCAAAGTTTCTTTGCTGTAGGCCAGCATTTTGTAGATGACATTCTGGTGGCCGTGAATGAATACCGGGTACTGCTTTAAACTGAGTTCAATGGGTACCTTGTACTCCTCGATGACGTCGACGACTCTCTTGTTGTTGGGCAACCTGTAGCCATCCACCACCAGGTCGTACATGGAAGCGTTCGGCACACCGACCCTTTCCAGTGTATCTTTGACAGATTTGATGGTGCGACTGGGGGCGACTTTAAGCAGCTCAGTTATGCCACGTGCTATCTTGAACTTCAGGGGAATCCCGTAGAGTAGATCGTCGTCCATTTTCATGGCTGAGAGGTCAAGGGTTACGGCTTTTGCGTTGCTGGACACGGAGCCGATGGCATCGGTGAAGTCTAAGGGGAGGCTGTTGTGTCTCAGCAGCTTCATCAGGTTTACCGGGTAGCCCGTCATGCCGTGCAGCTTGAGAACCACCGTGGACCATCTGTCAAACTTAGAGACGAGGATGTGGTGCAGGCGCCCTGTGTCCAGGAGGACCGGCACTTTCTGTATCGCCATATCATGGGCTAACCCTATGGTGGACATGGTCAGTACGTTGCCGTCGACGACACCGTAAAATCCCAAGCAGTTGTCCCAGTCAATGACCCTTGACCCCAGGTAGAGGACCAGCGTATGTTTGGGTAGGAATAGTTCGTACAGGCGCACCACGTCAACGATACTTTGACTCACTGTGCGCCTCAGAATGCTTGCAATGATCCCGAACCCAGTCGTGCACGAGTCGACGTAGAGGTGGTACTGCTTGCCCCAGAATGTCTCCACGTGGACCAAAATGTCGTTCTTCAGGTTGAGCAGTACGAAAATGGTGCTGCTGTGAGCCAGTCCGTACTCAAACAAATATCGGACATTCTCCAGCGGCCTGTCCTTGTACAGCAGATCCATGCGGTCAGACGGGTAACCTCTTTCGGTTTGAAGTCGTGTCTTCAGCTCCAGCACCGTCATTGTGATGTTTAGCTGGAGGCAAGCCGAAACAATGGGTTGGTTAATTTTTTTTATAGAAAGGGGAACAGTGGGTTGGTTAATTTTGATAGACATGGATACAGCATATGAAACAACTAAGGCTACTTGTACTGTCGGCTTTAAAAAGTAGATATATTTAGATTAAAATATACTTAATACAAATGCCGGGTATATCATAAATGATTTTTTTAAATTGGAAACTATAATTTTACTATAATTCCAACTAGGTTAGTGGACATAAGAAGTTTCACATCTAAAATCCATGAATTTAAATATCTGGTAATAAGGGGGAAAGACCGCAATCAGGTTTAAGGTAAATGGGTGAAACAAAGGCATGGGAAACCTGAAAAAAAGAACGCAACATGGATTTAAACCCAACTTTACTTTTTAAAGGCAATCTAAATGCGTTTAGAAATACACAGTGGCAATCCTAAAGTAAAAAATGGTTTGAGAGTCCTTGGGCTCAAAGTATAACATATAAGTATAAAAATAAAAACAAAACAAGCCAAAGTCGTGTAGGTAACTCACCACCATATCTATCTTAAAGTCTTGTAGGTAACTCATTACCATGTCTATCTTAATGAAGTCGTGTAGGCAGTGGCGTAGCGATCTTAACTCGCGCCCGGGGCACAATACCTTTTTAGCGCCCCCCCCCCATTCGAAAACCATACAATATTATATGTAAAATATACCATTTGGCGCCCCTTTGTGAGTAGCGCCCGGGGCATGATGACCCACTTGCCCTCCCTCGCTACGCCACTGCGTGTAGGTATAACTCACCACCACGTCTATCTTAAAGTCTTGTAGGTAACTCACCACCATGTCTATCTTGTGGCCCAGTTGTTTGATCTCCAGGGTGATCATGTAGTCATACAATGGGGCAATGAGGATAGCCGTGCCAGGCTTGACAATAAACACACTTTCCATGTCCAGGGGCCTCTTGTGTCCTGGTAGAAGCACCATCATCTGCAGAGTGGGATATAAGTTCATCTAGAATAAAGAATCTCATGTATCATTCAGGAACCCTATCATAGGCCTACTTCAGTTAGGAACGGGAACTCTATATCTAAGACCTACTTCAGCTGGGAACAGGAACCCTGTCTTAGGTCTACTACTTCAGCTGGGAACAGGAACCCTGTCTTAGGTCTACTACTTCAGCTGGGAACAGGAACCCTGTCTTAGGTCTACTTCAGCTGGGAACCGGAACCCTGTCTTGGATCTACTACTTCAGCTGGGAACAGGAACCCTGTCTTAGGTCTACTTCAGCTGGGAACCGGAACCCTGTCTTAGGTCTACTTCAGCTGGGAACAGGAACTCTATCATACGCCTACCTACATGAAGGTTTCCCTAAATGCCAGCTATTGCATAAGTTATGAAAGCTATTTGATGAAACTAAATTATCTGTATTAAGAATTTCCAACTGCATTAAAAAAAAAACATATATTCAAATGATGTTGTTCACTTAAGTGACGAAACAATAGACATTATACGTTGACATCTGCTTCGGATAATTTGGCGGGAATTGTGTAACCCCCTGACCGGAAAAGACTGACAGCTATATATACCCTGACCACTGGCGACCAAGTGCAGTGACTGCTCTCGACTAGCCTGACCCTACCACTTTCCCTTTCGCTAGACTCGCAGTCACTACCAGGGGGGTCAACCATAGATCGGTTAAGAACTGAAGGGGTAAGAGGGTCGGGTTGTAGAAATGTGTGTATTGGTGCGTTTGGAGAAATCTGAACGAGTGTGTACCTTCGCAAAGATTGTAATAATCTTGAAAATTGTATCTTTGATATCATAAAATGTCACTAAAACATTGAAATAGAAATTAGCCTATTTAGTGACTGTGATTGTCAAACTGACACAAATTGGTTGAAAGCAGCGCATTAGAATCAATTTCATATCGGTTTTGGATTATTTTTTTTTTTAAATCTAGAATAAAACCCCATAGTTTGTGTTTTACAAATTTTAAACTTATGATAAAAATTAAAAAAGTCAATCTTCCATGCAGGAAGTCATTACTATTCTTGGATCTCTACAGATATTTTACGTGGATGTAACACAAAAACAGCTGATAGGGGAAAGGTGGGGTCGGGGTGAAAGCGCAGTAGCAAAGTTAAACCGTTGTTTCGAACCTCTAACAGCAACGACCTTGCCCTTTTCCTTAAAACCTTGACCTCTCACCTTGTCCACGGCAGTATTGAACTGTAGAGAGGTCCTGGCGAATGCCACGATGTTCATGAACGTGTCGCCTTGGACGGGTGTGAACAGTGCGATCGTCTCGGGGTTCCTGTGGGTCCATATGGCCAGCTGTTGGCCGTAGACCTTCTGGAGGTCAAGTTCACCATAGATGGCGTCATAAGGGTCAAGCTCATCGTCTAGGTCGTCGTAAAGAGAATCTGCTGGGCTGGCCGCTGGGTATGGAATTGAGTTGTACGCCTGTGGGGAGAAGGGATGGGTTAGTCAATACCAGATTAGAAGGCAGGTCTGTTTGTAGACTAGGTGTCATTTTTCATTAGACTAGGTGTCATATTCCACAAGACAAGATGGTTTAATAAAGTTATAGCCTGAGTGGTTAATTTGTCAAGTGTGATCTACCAATCATGTAAAGCATGTTTACGTCAGAATTAAAATAGGCCTGCAATTTGCATTGTAAAAATACGCCGAACTTTAAACAATATTTAGTTAACTGCTAAATATTAATGGACTTAAAACTAAATAGCCTTAAAAGGACCAAAGAGTTGGGGTTTTTGTGTGTTTTGTTTCTCTTTTTTTCTTAGGGGGGTGGGGGTAATCTCCTATAAAAATTAACCCACCGGCGCTGTGTTAAATAGTCTCTCGCCTTGATGACCTTGGCCCCAACCCTGGACAGGGTGTGGTTGGATGAAACCGTCCATCATATTCCTGTCGTATCTATCACGGACGTTGTCACCCTTCTCGTGGCATTGGTCTGCGGTCAATGCCTCCTGCTGACACGAACTGTCTTAAAACCATTGGCGGATATCGTCACCTGACCCAAATGATCGCCACTCACAGTAGGGTTGGTCACTGACAGTTGGGTTGGTCACTCACAGTTGGGTTGGTCACTGACAGTTGGGTTGGTCACTCACAGTTGGTTGGTCACTCAACGCAGTTGGGTTTGAGGTCACTTTACAGTGCGGTGTCCCTCGTTGTAGTCGACTTATTGGTGTCTATAATAAAAAGGTTTTGAAGAGAGAAATTTTATAAAAGTGAAGCATATGTAACAAGTGATAATGTGGAGGCCAGCGGCGAATGTGTCATTAATGTTGGCGAGAAAACCATGATGAACAAATAATGGATGTATATCGTCAATTGGTAAACATTTTTTTAAAAAGATCATATAAGGTGAATGCTGTAGCCTATAAGGCCCCCACCACTATGTTCCCACACTGCTGATTGTGACGTTTTTATTGAAAGGAGTGCCTGCGTGTGATAGAATTTAGTTTTTTTCTGCATAGTAAAAAAGGGGGGGGGGGGGAGGAAGAGATTCTCAAGCTGATAACAAAGACATATTATATACTTTATGTCCGCGTCTAAACTTTAGTTGCATTACATTGTAAACTTTACATGTCTAAACATTATTTGCATTACATTGTAAACTTTGCATCTCTAAACATATCATGTATAATTGTTGCACATAGAAACATTACGTCTTTAAATATTTCCTATATTAACATTACATGCACCAACTAAACACGTACACATTTTACATGTGTAGAAAGGGAAGTGCTTATGTTATATGTACAGACATTCACTTTAAAAATGTACGTGTGACTAAATTCACTGGCTTTGGTATCGTTTCTCTTTGCCAATTGGTTTTCAGTCCTTTGTTGCATATCGTTCATCCAACCAGCCGAATCTCCAAACACGTTACATTTGTTAAACCTTACAATGGTACGTAACACATGGTATGGAGACCCCTGATAATAAGGACTGGAAGCTTTCTTCAGAGAACAGTACAAACAAAGAGTGAAACGACTTAAAATCTATACGTACACTTTACTCAAACAAAAGGATGCACAAACATAACATAGAACCTACAGCTGTACATGAATGTGTCTGTCTAACATAGAACCTACAGCTGCACATAAATGTGTCTGTCTAACATAGAACCTACAGCTGTACATGAATGTGTCTTTCTAACATAGAACCTACAGCTGTACATGAATGTGTCTGTCTAACATAGAACCTACAGCTGTACATGAATGTGTCCTTCTAACATAGAACCTAAAGCTGTACATGAATGTGTCTTACTAACATAGAACCTACAGCTGTACATGAATGTGTCTTACTAGTATGGAACCTACAGCTGTACATATATGTGTCTGTGTAACATAGAACCTACAGCTGTAAAAATATGTGTCTGTCTAACACTAAACATTTTTGTGTTTAAAAATCTTTCAATCGCGTTCACCGGTATCTTATTGGCACATCCTATCTGGCACATCTTATCTTCCGCATTTAATTTGATCCTAACGACCAGGAACTACAGTCTTGCCGTTAAATCCCCAAGCGTTACCGAGGCAAAAGTGCATTAAGAAAGAACTTAAACTTGTTCAGAAATAATGGCTGTTTTAACTTTTAACCAGTTGTTCATTTATACAGTAAGACTTACCCAAAAAATGATCCCATACTTCCAAAGAATGGCCTTTTGTGGGTTTTTTTTACGACCTCACTAGAACTAATTGACCAACTGACCAATACCGGTCGTTAAAATCAACTCTTTCCAATACGTCCTTAAAACTTTCACGGAGTGATTAACACACAAACACTGGGTGTTACATATCCTGTCCCCCGAGTTCTTGTGGTATGAATAGATTCAATGTTTTCTTACACCTGGTTTAAAAAGGGAGTAGAACTCTGGGGGAGAAAACCTGGGTGGGTGGGTGGTGGGGGGCACCAATTTCTATTGCTTATCGATCTCTGCCCTGGTGATATCACATTGATCTTTCCTGCCACTGCCAAATAGTCCACGCTTTCACTAGGTCCCAACTGTCTGTACGGCCCAAATAGATCCTGCCTTTCTGATTCTAGTCTTTTCTTATGCTAATGCCCCTTGAACCGATCGATAGCTGATACAGACGTTACCGCCTAGTTGGGTTCTTTCCCCTGATTGTGTTTTATAGTCCCAATGACATCCAACCCCCTCCCCTCTTTCGTCTGTCGACATGTCAGATGGCAATGAGAGCCAAGAGTAGAATTAAATATTGTTATAGGTGGATCAGTTGCACGCTGTTAAAGCTTTGTTTAGCGAGATGACAAGAGAGCTAAGTTGATACTTGTGGATCAGTTGCACGCTGTTAAAGCTTTGTTTGGCGAGATGACAAGAGAGCCAAGTTGATACTTGTGGATCAGTTGCACGCTGTTAAAGCTTTGTTTGGCGAGATGACAAGAGAGCCAAGTTGATACTTGTGGATCAGTTGCACGCTATTAAAGCTTTGTTTAGCGAGATGACAAGAGAGCCAAGTTGATACTTGTGGATCAGTTGCACGCTATAAAGCTTTGTTTAGCGAGATGACAAGAGAGCCAAGTTGATACTTGTGGATCAGTTGCACGCTATTAAAGCTTTGTTTAGCGAGATGACAAGAGAGCCAAGTTGATACTTGTGGATCAGTTGCACGCTATTAAAGCTTTGTTTAGCGAGATGACAAGAGAGCCAAGTTGATACTTGTGGATCAGTTGCACGCTGTTAAAGCTTTGTTTAGCGAGATGACAAGAGAGCCAAGTTGATACTTGTGGATCAGTTGCACGCTATTAAAGCTTTGTTTAGCGAGATGACAAGAGAGCTAAGTTGATACTTGTGGATCAGTTGCACACTGTTAAAGCTTTGTTTGGCGAGATGACAAGAGAGCCAAGTTGATACTTGTGGATCAGTTGCACGCTATTAAAGCTTTGTTTAGCGAGATGACAAGAGAGCTAAGTTGATACTTGTGGATCAGTTGCACGCTGTTAAAGCTTTGTTTAGCGAGATGACAAGAGAGCTAAGTTGATACTTGTGGATCAGTTGCACGCTATTAAAGCTTTGTTTAGCGAGATGACAAGAGAGCCAAGTTGATACTTGTGGATCAGTTGCACGCTATTAAAGCTTTGTTTAGCGAGATGACAAGAGAGCTAAGTTGATACTTGTGGATCAGTTGCACGCTGTTAAAGCTTTGTTTGGCGAGATGACAAGAGAGCCAAGTTGATACTTGTGGATCAGTTGCACGCTATTAAAGCTTTGTTTAGCGAGATGACAAGAGAGCTAAGTTGATACTTGTGGATCAGTTGCACGCTGTTAAAGCTTTGTTTAGCGAGATGACAAGAGAGCCAAGTTGATACTTGTGGATCAGTTGCACGCTGTTAAAGCTTTGTTTAGCGAGATGACAAGAGAGCCAAGTTGATACTTATGGATCAGTTGCACGCTGTTAAAGCTTTGTTTAGCGAGATGACAAGAGAGCCAAGTTGATACTTGTGGAACAGTTTCACGCTGTTAAAGCTTTGTTTAGCGAGATGACAAGAGAGCCAAGTTGATACTTGTGGATCAGTTTCACGCTGTTAAAGCTTTGTTTAGCGAGATGACAAGAGAGCCAAGTTGATACTTGTGGATCAGTTGCACGCTGTTAAAGCTTTGTTTAGCGAGATGACAAGAGAGCTAAGTTGATACTTGTGGATCAGTTGCACGCTGTTAAAGCTTTGTTTAGCGAGATGACAAGAGAGCCAAGTTGATACTTGTGGATCAGTTGCACGCTGTTAAAGCTTTCTTTAGCGAGATGACAAGAGAGCTAAGTTGATACTTGTGGATCAGTTGCACGCTGTTAAAGCTTTGTTTAGCGAGATGACAAGAGAGCTAAGTTGATACTTGTGGATCAGTTGCACGCTGTTAAAGCTTTGTTTAGCGAGATGACAAGAGAGCCAAGTTGATACTTGTGGATCAGTTGCACGCTGTTAAAGCTTTGTTTAGCGAGATGACAAGAGAGCCAAGTTGATACTTGTGGATCAGTTGCACGCTGTTAAAGCTTTGTTTAGTGAGATGACAAGAGAGCCAAGTTGATACTTGTGGATCAGTTGCACGCTGTTAAAGCTTTGTTTAGCGAGATGACAAGAGAGCTAAGTTGATACTTGTGGATCAGTTGCACGCTGTTAAAGCTTTGTTTAGCGAGATGACAAGAGAGCCAAGTTGATACTTGTGGATCAGTTGCACGCTGTTAAAGCTTTGTTTAGCGAGATGACAAGAGAGCCAAGTTGATACTTGTGGATCAGTTGCACGCTGTTAAAGCTTTGTTTGGCGAGATGACAAGAGAGCCAAGTTGATACTTGTGGATCAGTTGCACGCTATTAAAGCTTTGTTTAGCGAGATGACAAGAGAGCTAAGTTGATACTTGTGGATCAGTTGCACGCTGTTAAAGCTTTGTTTAGCGAGATGACAAGAGAGCTAAGTTGATACTTGTGGATCAGTTGCACGCTGTTAAAGCTTTGTTTGGCGAGATGACAAGAGAGCTAAGTTGATACTTGTGGATCAGTTGCACGCTGTTAAAGCTTTGTTTAGCGAGATGACAAGAGAGCTAAGTTGATACTTGTAGATCAGTTGCACGCTGTTAAAGCTTTGTTTAGCGAGATGACAAGAGAGCTAAGTTGATACTTGTGGATCAGTTGCACGCTGTTAAAGCTTTGTTTAGCGAGATGACAAGAGAGCTAAGTTGATACTTGTAGATCAGTTGCACGCTGTTAAAGCTTTGTTTAGCGAGATGACAAGAGAGCTAAGTTGATACTTGTGGATCAGTTGCACGCTGTTAAAGCTTTGTTTAGCGAGATGACAAGAGAGCTAAGTTGATACTTGTGGATCAGTTGCACTTAGAGCGCTATCTTTTTTTTTCCAAATGTCGTCACGACATGACACGACTGTCTGATGAATTGATTTATTACACCTGATCGACTTATTTAACTACTATTAATTAACTAGGAAATATATAAAACAATGTAGGGGAAAACCTAAACAAAGGGAGGTCAAAACAAAAATACCAAAGCCCTCTACACGAACAGTACACACAGAGAATAGCGATGAAATACTTTGTTGAAATCTTGTATCCAAGAGTACAGCAAGAGTAATGTAGTTTCACTCTTTGTTTGTACTCTTCTCTGTAGAAGGGCCCCCCCCCCCCCTGTCCTTACTTCCAGGGTCTTCCATACCATGTGTTACGTACCATTGTAGGGTTTAATAAATGTAACGTGTTTTAATATCTGGCACGTTAAATCAGTGGTCGGAAAATCTCGGCAAGTCGGCCATAAAGCGGGTTTGAATCCGAAAAAAATGGCTCTTGACAGGCTCTTGCAAAAAAGAGCTCCCAGAAAAATGTTAATCATCTTGCTGCTGATTTTAGGCTCTTATGACTAATGAGTTTGCCGACCACTGCGTTAGATGAACAATATGTAACAAAAAACTGAAAAACCAAAAAAAATATTTTTTAATTAAAAGTCTAAAAGAAATGGGTAAACGCCAACATTCTACATTGCTTCTACAAATTCACACCAACATTCTACAATGCTTCTACAAATTCCCACCAACTTTCTACTATCTGCCTATTAATTTTATTTATTTCCTCCATTCTATAATGTCCATTTGATATTTCCATCCATGAAAATCTTCGACTGCCGCTCTTTGAGCCACACATTTAACAACCCGTGTGGGACAATGCCGCAAATCTCGACAAACAGACAAGTAAAAACGTTCAGGGGTACAACACACAAAGACACTGATAAAATACTAATCCCTTGTCCCCCTTTCTACACCGAGGTGGTCACAGCAAACTCCGCACACGCGTAACTCTTTGTCCCCCTTTCTACACCGTGGTGGTCACAGCAAACTCCGCACACGCGTAACTCTGATACAAGGCACTGCCTGCTGCAGTCTTGGGAGGTGTTAAAAACGTTGAGTCGCTGAGGGCGAATGCTTGTACGTGGATCAACTCGGCCTGGCGGAGCAAATGTTCTCACACGTTTTCACAATGTTGATATACAGCAAGGAATGTGATCAACGGGACCAAAAAATGTGCTCCACCTCATGTCTGACGTCACACGTCCGTGTCGGGAGATCATACATTTATACAATAAAGTTTCCCCGATAAGAGTTTTGGCGACTGTAGTGTTGTCGTGAAAAAAATACCGCCATAGTTTATGTTTATTGTTCTGTCGTGTTTACTCTACGTCTGCTCGTTATAGAGTAATAAAAAAAAAATAATTAAACAAACTATTTCATGTACTGTTGGGAACTGTCTGTGATCAGTTGGGAGATCTTTATCTCGGAGGAGTGTCCAAAATATCACCTTTCGTGCGTTAAATATCATCTCTCACACCACAAATATCACTGTTCACACCTCAAATATCAACTTTCGAAACTATCAATGATATATATTTGATAAATATTGATATATATATATATATATATATAAATATTGTTCACACCACACATTTCATATCAACTTTTAAAACGCACAAACATCAACTATGAATCCGACAAATATCAACGCTAAAACTGAAAAGTATCATTTCTACACACCCCCCCCCCCCCCCAAAACAAAAAAAAACATTGGCGTAGGAAGTGGCGCGGACATGGTGGTTCGCTCCAGGCGATGCTTTTTTACCAAAAGCTTGACCCACCCCGGGCGGTACTCACCCTGGCTACGCCACTGTCCCTGGCTACTCCACTGTCCCTGGCTACTCCACTGTCCCTGGCTACGCCACTGTCCCTGGCTATTCCACTGTCCCTGGCTATTCCATTGTCCCTGGCTACTCCACTGTCCCTGGCTACTCCACTGTCCCTGGCTACTCCATTGACCCTGGGTACTCCACTGTCCCTGGCTACTCCACTGTCCCTGGCTACTCCACTGACCCTGGCTACGCCACTGTCCCTGGCTACTCCACTGACCCTGGCTACTACACTGTCCCTGGCTACTCCACTAACCCTGGCTACACCACTGCCCCAAAACATAAACTTTCACAGCTAATAAAAACTACAATGTAAACACGACCATTTAAATGAAGTGACAGTTCTGAAAATTCCTTAATTCAATATTCGTCTTTCCCCCCTGCGTTATTATAAACTGTATTTTGTGTCTACAAATAGTGACATGGCCTGCCATATTTGCTTTCATTTAATCCTTACAATCTCAAAGTCCCAGTTTTGGAAAGTTTCCCTACTGCCAGTGTACCAGACAGCTCAACCGTGATATCGCCGTTGGACATTCTTTCATTTTGATCTTTCTCTGCAAGGTTCAGACAGGGGAGACCAATCAACGTCAATATCTTGTTGAATAACTCCTGGCAGGGTCAATGTGGACATCTTACATAACAGTCAAAATAATGCCTCATTTTAGAGAAGAAACACACCCTAGGCTGGTACTGTAGGGCAGTTAATAGGGGCGTCATAAAAGAGTTGATATTCATTGATAAGAACTGATAATTAATTGCTGCAGCTAAAGTGATATAAATGTCACTAAATTAATATGTCACTGGTGGGGTGGGTGGCATTGTCATTTGTAAAAGCTATATGAAGAGATACGTTTCTAGTGAAGTTACGGGTACAATTGTCCCGTGTGAACTGATGTGTCACTAGTGAAGGCACAAGTAGATTTGTCCTTGGTAAAGTTATATGAGGTGATGTATGACTAGTGAAGACACAGGTAGATTTGTCCTTGGTCTCGGTAAAGTTATATGAAGTGATGTGTAACTGGTGAAGACACAGGTAGATTTGTCCTTGTTAAAGTTATATGAGGTGATGTGTGTAACAAGTGAAGACACAGGTAGATTTGTCCTTGTTAAAGTTATATGAGGTGATGTGTAACAAGTGAAGACACAGGTAGATTTGTCCTTGGTCTCGGTAAAGTTATATGAGGTGATGTGTAACTGGTGAAGACACAGGTAGATTTGTCCTTGGTCTCGGTAAAGTTATATGAGGTGATGTGTAACTGGTGAAGACACAGGTAGATTTGTCCTTGTTAAAGTTATATGAGGTGATGTATGACTAGTGAAGACACAGGTAGATTTGTCCTTGTTAAAGTTATATGAGGTGATGTGTAACTGGTGAAGACACAGGTAGATTTGTCCTTGGTCTCGGTAAAGTTATATGAGGTGATGTATGACTAGTGAAGACACAGGTAGATTTGTCCTTGTTAAAGTTATGTGAGGTGATGTGTATCAAGTGAAGACACAGGTAGATTTGTCCTTGGTCTCGGTAAAGTTATATGAGGTGATGTGTAACTGGTGAAGACACAGGTAGATTTGTCCTTGTTAAAGTTATATGAGGTGATGTGTAACTGGTGAAGACACAGGTAGATTTGTCCTTGTTAAAGTTATATGAGGTGATGTGTAACAAGTGAAGACACAGGTAGATTTGTCCTTGTTAAAGTTATATGAGGTGATGTGTAACAAGTGAAGACACAGGTAGATTTGTCCTTGTTAAAGTTATATGAGGTGATGTGTAACAAGTGAAGACACAGGTAGATTTTTGAAATGATGTGCTATGTATTTAAAAAAAAATTGTTTTACTGGTGTCTCCATTGTTTTCAATATAAATTTCCAATTATTCTCTCTGACTCCTTTCAGTACACACCTGGAAAATATGAGATTCAACGTCGAGAAAATCGCTGTATCTTAAAGATTGTGAATGCAGCCCCTGAAGATGAAGGAGTCTATTCATGTCAGTGTGGCAATGCCAAAACCAGCTCCAAGGTTGCCGTCGTTGGTGAGTTTAATTTAGTGACCTTGTTGTGTTGAATGGTCAGAGCTAAAAATTATGTTGATTAGTCAAAAGGTGAATTAATGTAGTGTTGACAAATAAATAAATTCTTGATTACAATATTGATTCCTTAAGACAAGGGGCTCTGTTGTATGAATCCTTTGTTTAACCATTGCATGCCAACCCCATCAATGCTAGGCAATATTCTTACACTGTTTGTGAAAATAAGTTCTATGACATAATTTATCTTGGCCTGTTGTCATTAAACTGACTGGTGAGTTATGGTTAAGTAGAGATATGTGTTCAGATCAATACAAAATAACGTGAACAATATTTATAAACCCAGTAAATTTTAGGAACCGTGTTTTTACTAGAAATACCACTTAAAGAAAGACCATTTAATGAACTAATGAAATTCCACTAAATTAGGTACTGAAATGCCACTAAATTAAATACTGAAATAGCACTTAATTGGGTACTGAAATACCACTTTAGGTACTGAAATACCACTTAATGAACTAATGAAATGCCACTAAATTAGGTACTGAAATACCACTTAATCAACTAATGAAATGCCACTAAATTAGGTACTGAAATACCAATTAATGAGCTAATGAAATACCACTTAATGAACTAATGAAATACCAATTAATGAACTAATGAAATACCAGTTAATGAACTAATGAAATACCAATTAATGAACTAATGAAATACCACTTAATGAACTAATGAAATACCAATTAATGAACTAATGAAATACCAATTAATGAACTAATGAAATACCAATTAATTAATGAACTAATGAAATACCAATTAATGAACTAATGAAATACCACTTAATGAACTAATGAAATACCACTTAATGAACTAATGACTAAGGTTGATGTCTCTACAGAGCCAGAATGGGAGTTCATGAGGAAGATGGAAGATGTGGAGGCTGTGGAAAGGGAGAAAGCCACCCTCGAATGTGATGTCAGTGACCCAGAGGCTGACGTCATCTGGCTGAGAGAGGGCAAGGTAGGCAAGGGCTAACTCAGGCACAAAATTAGCTGGGTTTTTAGTTAATTCAGATGACTATTAAACTTCTCAAAACATTGACTGACCCATATGTAGGCATGGGAATAAGGGCAGACAAAGGGAATTAACAGCATGAGAAGGTCAAGGGGACACAACTCAGCATGAGGGGATAAGTAATAAAAATATTCAAATATATTCAGTAAATCATAAATTTTTAACTCATAAGTCTTGAAATGTCTCTGACCTTAATAAACAGTTTGAACATTCACACATTTTCTAATTGATTTGTTTGTATAACATTACTTACTTACACACTTGTGTTACAATTGACAGTGAAGTAACTGTGTATCTATCTTATTAGCATGCATATAAAATACATTCCAATGAAACAACATTCATTTAAATGGAAAGAGTATTTTCAAAAACAACTCAAAAGTCTTTGGTTGGAATTTTTTTTTTTTTTAAATGTGAATACTTATTGAGATTATTTTATTGGCACATCCAGTTGAACTGCATTTCAGTGTAAATGTTAGGGAGATTCTAAAAATAGATATTCTCTCTTCATTCTAAACAAGTGAATCTCAATCCTTTTTGTGCTTGTGTAATGCTGTTATTTTTTTTTTATTTCTTTTATTAGCATGTAGGATTCTTAGAGGTTACAATACATTTGGAATAAATATTCCTATCAATAAGCATTATGAAAATTCATTTGTAGGCTTCAACTTGAGATACGTTTTAATTTACTTTATGGCTGCAAACACAAAGCAAGAAAGTTTAAATACTGTTGTTGTTTTTTTCTAAAATTATCATCGTGTGTCAACATAGTAAGCTCTCTGCAGTTCATATCCACACAGGAGCATCTCAACAAACTGCACTAAATTATAAACTTAAAACTAAAGTAATCTTGACCTGACATGGATCCACATCAAATATTAATTCAATTATAAATAACTTGCTTGTGAGTGACATACATCCATCATGACACTTAACATTGTCATCTTGTATGTGTTACATGTGAATATGATTACAGTGGATTCCATGAATTCTATTAATCCAAATGACTAACAACCCCCCACCATTTCAGGATTCCCCGGGACACATTGAGGTATAGTCAAACATTCCTCAGGTGGTTGTTGTTTTCAGTTGAGCCTTGTAGTTGAACACATTTTTTTGGACCTGACACTGTTGTTTTATTTGACCCACATTGCCAAGAGCTGATTTAGTGAGCACACGTTGCATAAAATATTTAATCTGAACAGTCACCTCCAACCACTTTTAGTTGAGTATATCAAAAACGCTGGTCTTCTGAATGAAATCCCTGTTTATTTGTTTTTTTGTTTTTTTAAAGACTGATATTGCCTTTACACAAATATATCATTTGTTTTAGTCTCTGGAAAATTTAATTTTATTGGTTCAAGATTAAATGGTTTATGCCCTTACTACACTGTTTTTCCCCAAAACTTTTGTATTTCTTTGAGCACAAATGGCTTCTGAGGCCATGAATGGGGTTGGGGGGGTGTGATATAATGTTTCAGATGTACATTAAGTAATTTTTTATATCTTATGATGGTTGGTTAAATATGGAGCTGCGTAAAGAACTAAATTTATTATTATTTCTAATTTTTTTGACCTTATAAGGGATTAGGTGTTAATCTCATGAATTTAAGACTCCAATGTACCAAAACTGCTGCCTGCATTGTTTCCCTTTACTATTGTTCACTCCCCTAGAAGAATGTATCATTCTCGGCTTTCATATCATTTGTTTTTATTGTGAAACTTCAGCAATGCTCCACTTGAAAAAATATCTTTAATTATTTATGTTGATTATAAAATTAATAATTTATGAAGACATCCTGAATCAAAAGAAGCATATCACAGAGCTTATAGTTTTTGTGGAATATTTGAAAGTCAAAGTACAAAAAAAAGAAAAGAGAGATTTGGGGGGGGGGGGGGGGGGTGTTTCAATACTAATAAATAAAAAAAATTGTTGTCTTTAAAATAAATGTTGTATATTATTGTTTATTTAAGTTTTTAATATTTCTCTAATGGGTTTCTGTAAATACTTGGAATAAATAGTTAATACTTTAAAAAAAAATTCAGAACATTAAAATCTTTTTATTAGATTGCACATTTTCTATTTCTACAATAATTATTAAGTGAAATGTTTTCATCATTGGTCATGTTCTCATTGAGCAAATTAAAATTTAGTCTTAAAGTGGTTAGGCAGGGGCAGCCACCATGAGAAGGAAATCTTAACATTTTAGTTCATAGCAAGCTCATCTGAATGTCATTCTAAGATTTTAGTGCATAGCAAGCCCATCTGAATGTCATTTTAATATTTAGTTAATTGCATCCTATCTTAATTTAATTTTAAGATTTAGCTCCAAGCAAGCCCATTTGAATGTAACTTTATCTATCTGAATGTAATTTTAAATTCATTCCCCACTGGCTGTATTTCTTTCACATTGCACAAATAGATGAAATAAGAGATTTGAGATTTTCTAGGCCTTTTGGAAGGAGGAACAAGAAAAGAGCATGAATGTACTTGAGAGTTAATTGCCTCCCCACCCCTTCACTCACTCACACATGGTGATAGCCAGCACTGATGAGAAGGAGATTTTTTTTTACGTTTAAAGAATGCAAATGTCTATTGCAAAATAAATACTCAATTTTGTGACTTTTCATTAAGGCTATCTATTTTTTTAACCAATTTTTTTAAACATATCTTTTACATTGTTGTCAATCTTTTGACATTTATAAAGAAAAATGAAAAAAGAATCTTTTAATTTGAGTTTACAATTAAATTGATTTTTAAAAAAACTCTGTATTTTTCAAGTTTTGTTAAACAAAATATATCCTAAATCTCATTTACAGTGAGACTTTGATAAGAATCAAGAAATCAATTCCATTTAATTTTTTTTCTATATTTTAAATGGTTTGAGTTGACTTGTATTTAATGCAGTAATATGTTTTTTAATAGTGTAATGAGAACACTTCTCTAGCCCTTAGGTATGAGAACACTTCTATAGCCCTTAGATATGAGAACAAAAATAACTTGAAAAACTTCCCTGACCAACAGGAACTCAAGGCAGGTGGGAAATATGAGTTTGTCAAGGAGGGTCTCAAGAGGAAGCTGGTGGTGAAGAACTGCAGCATAAAGGATGATGGCAAATACACCTGTCAGGTGCTTGACCAGACAACAACAGCGGAACTTTTTGTGTCTCGTAAGTGAACGTTTGCTTCTTAGGTTGAGACTAATTATTTAATAGCTCACATCTGCAAAAGTAGGTCAGTCAATGATTTAGTCAAGCTCAATGAGATCAAATATATTTGACAAATTAAATTTAGGTCAATGAGATCAAATATATATTTTTGAAATGAAGTTAAGATCAGTTATATATTTTTTTTCGTATGTGATTATACTCACTCAGTTAAACTCTATTTTTTCTCCAAAAAAAATTGTTTTCTTTAAAAAAAATTGGTAAGGATATTAAATGAAAAGTTTCACACGTTTGGAGAAACTCTTGCTTTTAGGGACCATGCACATGTTATAGAGCACTCTTGCTTTTAGGGACCATGCACATGTTATAGAGCACTCTTGCTTTTAGGGACCATGCACATGTTATAGAGCACTCTTGCTTTTAGGGACCATGCACATGTTATAGAGCATTCTTGCTTTTAGGGACCATGCACATGTTATAGAGCATTCTTGCTTTTAGGGACCATGCACATGTTATAGAGCATTCTTGCTTTTAGGGACCATGCACATGTTATAGAGCATTCTTGCTTTTAGGGACCATGCACATGTTATAGAGCACTCTTGCTTTTAGGGACCATGCACATGTTATAGAGCACTCTTGCTTTTAGGGACCATGCACATGTTATAGAGCGTGAAGTGGTTAGTCGGGGGAGGGGGGGGGTAAATTTGTTTTGTTATGGGGGGGGGAGGGGGGTGTCAATGCCATGCAATAATTCTTTGTATTTGTTTTTTTTATTAATTCTTTTATTAGCTACATTTCTACATTACTTTTCAAATGTACTAAATATTTAAAACTAAATTGTAATTTTTGCTTATTAGCACATTTCTTTGGATAAAATGTTATTTAAAAATTCTAGCATTTTGCTTGTGTGTATTGGCTTGTTTTTGGACCTTATTAGTTTTAGCGGGGTGTGGGGAGAGGGGGAATGGCTAGAAATGTTTGACATTTTTATGGGGAGAGGTTCAATCTAAATGTTATAAAGGTTAGGGGGTGGGTAAAAAACTTTATAATTTTGTGTCACATAATATGTGCACGGGTCCTTGCATGAAAAGATCCTCATAACTACACACTTTAAAATTTAATGCCAATTTGTTTTTAGCCTTACAGAGGTCCACAACTGATGGAGAGAGAGAGAGAGTGCTCTTAGTTTAATATCATATTGTAAAGTTAAAAAACCTGAGTTGATTAACTGCTTTATTTGTGACATTTCTTTTCTGCAGCTGATGTCAAGTTCATGAAGAAACTTGCAGACAAAACTTGCAAGGAGAAGGAGACCATCTCCCTGGAGTGTAAGGCTACCAACCCACACAAGCATCCATTCCAGTGGCTACTCAATGGACAGCCCATTAAAACTGATTCACCCAAGTAAGCACAAATTCACTTTTAATATTTTCTTTGTTATTAATTAAGAAAGTGATGGTTCTCGTAATACGATTGCCAGAAAAAATAGTTCAGACACATTTTATTTCTGTTTAAAAATTGAATAGTGCATTGTACCAAATATTTATCAGTGTCCATTTCCCACTTTTCTAGATATGAGGTTAGCCAGAAAGGAGAGATTTTCAAACTGACAGTCAAAGACGTTGACATTGGTGACAGTGGTGAATATACCATACAGATCGGTGATAGGCCAAACAGATGCAACGTCACAGTGCAGCCATGTAAGCCCATTCAAAATTACCTTAGTTATATTTATCCAATCATTCTCCAGACTTATGAATCATAAGTGCCTCTCCACTTCCTAATGGTTCTAGAAGAGTTTACTATTAAGTGATTAATATGTGCAGCAATAACTCTTTATCAGCACTTGACTTGCTAAGGCAAGGAAAAAACATGGACAGGATGAGGTTCCTTTCATTATATAGTTGTTAATCTCTCATTATCTTAAATTTCAGCTTTTTTAAAAATAAGTTTTATTCAGTGGTAACTGAAATTTGTAGTGCACTCTTTAAATTTTCTCCTTCATATTCTACAATGAATTTTTATGATAGTTGCCTAAATAATTTTTTTTTAAAAACTGTTTGCTTGTTTCAGTGCCAAGGCCACCCAAGATCGATGCATCGAAAGTTAAAGAAATCTTTGTTAAGAAGGGAGAGAACATTGAAGTGAATATTCCATTTGATGGTGAGTAAAGAAATGGATGTAAGCCTGTTTTGTGTAACAGGAATAATTCAGTTCATGAGACTATGGATATCTTCTGAGCCCCGAATAATGCAGTTCATGAGACTATGGATAGCTTCTGATCCATGAATAATTCAGTTCATGAG
This sequence comes from Omphiscola glabra, assembly GCA_964017045.1. Lineage (NCBI taxonomy): Eukaryota > Metazoa > Mollusca > Gastropoda > Lymnaeidae > Omphiscola > Omphiscola glabra. Next base: position 6,516,329 of record OZ024802.1, read on the forward strand.
ACTATGGATAGCTTCTGATCCACGAATAATTCAGTTCATGAGACTATGGATAGCTTCTGATCCACGAATAATTCAGTTCATGAGACTATGGATAGCTTCTGATCTACGAATAATTCAGTTCATGAGACTATGGATAGCTGCTGATCCCTGAATAATCCTTTAAATAAAATTGAAGTTCAACTTTAGTTTTCATGTGCTGCACATAGAGGGCTTCTTCTAGTTCTGCTACATTGGCTTCATTGAGATTTTCTAACACAAGACTTGATTTTTAATTGATAATTCTCTGTTTTTTCTTGCTTTGTATTGTCTGCTGAAGAACGCAGCTAGCTGAAAAGTCCTTTTTATTATTATCTTTTCTTTTTAAGCTAACACATATCTTGTTCCACTATTTATTTACTGCACTTAGATGACATCTAAGTGCCACAATGTGTCTTCTTGCCTTTCTTTCACTGCTTCCTCTTTTCTAATCTAATTATTTTCTATTACAGGGGCTCCCATTCCACGCGCTCTATGGTCTAAAGATGGTAAGCACATCGATGAGGGTAACCTGGACACCCTTACGGAACCCAAGAACACCAAATTGAGGATTCCAGCCGCCCAGCGGTCAGACACTGGCCTGTATGAGCTGACCCTCAGTAATGAAGCGGGAGAGGACAAAGTCCCTGTCAAAATCACTGTCATGGGTAAGTCAAAAAAGTACATTTTCTTATTTTATAGGACAGTAGAGGAACTAGGTTATGATCACAATTTAAATATAGACCCAACTAGGACAGTAGAGTAACTAGGTTATGATCACAATTTAAATATAGACCCAACTAGGACAGTAGAATAACTAGGTTATGATCACAATTTAAATATAGACCCAGCTAGCATTATTACACATATGAAATGTATGTATGCTAGCAGTATTAGACATATAAAATGTATGTATGCTAGCTGTATCAGACACATGAAATGTATATATGCTTCTAGCCAGTTAGCTAGCTTCATGTGAAAATTATAAAATTGTTTATAGAATTCATACAAATTAATGCTAAGCATCAGCTGAACTTGTCTGTCTATGTAAACATTCAAGACAAAATAAGACAAAGTCTGTAAAGACTAAAGATTTCAAAATTATACTCATTTCATTTGTGCATATTCTCAGATGCTCCTGGAATCCCCGAAGGTCCCCTAGAAGTTGTGGATGTTTTCTCCAACCGTTGCGCCTTGCTCTGGGATAAACCCAAAGACGATGGTGGCTCTCCCATCACTCATTACATCGTGGAGAAAATGGATGCAGGAAAAGGAGAATGGGAAAAGGTAAGTGTTAATGAGCAAGATGTTGAAGTCCCCAGAAAGTGCTGGATGTTTTTCGTTTCAAAACACTTCAGTACTTGGACTGTTAACCTTTATTTGCTGGCATCCGTCCGTCACAAGGTGACAATGGTGTGGAATTGACAGGACGAGATCCACAAGAATCTGGGATTATTCTTCTAGGATTATAAGCTGGTTCCCAACAGCAAATGGCCTTTCTCCGCGCCGCTGGATAACCCCAAGGGAACATTATGTGGATGATACAGCTTGGCACCAGTGGCGACGCAGGAATTGTCGGAATGTTTCATCTCCGGGTTTGAATTCAGAGTTGCCTTCTCTTAGATGAGTTGCTAATGCATCCAAGGTTAACAAGTCCCATCCACCAGGGTTGCTTGACTGGGCTTGGTGGGGATTGAACTCCAGACCATCAACTTGAGCTTTGCTCAGTTTAGACCATTCGGTGTAAACCTTTTATAATGTTGATTAATGTTGTGCATCTGCATGATGTCCTCTAATTTTGTTATTTTTTAAATTCTAAAAACTGATAAGTTTACCTCCCATGTTGGCTTAAATTGTGCCATCTGTCGCAGGTTTGCGAGACGGATGATGTCGAGGTTGATGTGTGTGATTTGACACCCGGTCGTCACTACCAGTTCCGTGTATCTGCTGTCAACTCACAGGGCGTTAGTGAGCCTCTTCCGTCTGACGGTGCCATCCTGGCCAAAGATCCTTGGGGTGAGAGCTTGTACAAATTGACAATTAGCTTGTTATAAACCATGTTAAAATTTTTAAGTCTAAGTTATTAAGTTTTGTGGTTCACACACAAAAAAAATTTTTTTTACAATTAGCTTGTTATAAACCATGTTAAAATTGTTAAGTCTAAGTTATTAAGCTTTGTGGTTCACACTTAACAATACTTTTTCTTTCAGAAATGTATTTACAGTATGGAATTAAAATATTAGTTTTTTGTCTATTAAAATTTTAGTTTATGTTAATTAAAATATTTCTTGAAAAAAAAATGTATCTATTTTAGATCCAACTAGTCCACCAGGGGAGCCTACTGTCATTGACTATGACAAAGACTATGCTGAAATCCAGTGGAAACCACCAGTGAAAGAGAATGGTGCCCCTGTCAGTGGTTATGTCATTGAGTTCAGAGAGAAAGGAGAGGGAGAAAAAGACTGGAAGAAGGTGAAGTTAAATAACAGTATAATTACTTTTGGTCAGTCAAATATCATTGTTAATAGTTTGGTATAAGATGTGAGAATGTTTATGAACCCAGGACTCATTCAAAATTCTAAGATATTGAAGCACTTTAAAGGTTTAATTATTGATCCAAATTTAGATTGTTTATATCTCAACTATATGTTATTGATGCTAATTCAAGTATCCATGAACACAAAATAATAAACCTAAATCTGTATGCGCTTTTCTTCACCATAAAAAAAATAGAACCTTTCAGCAGTTCTACTTAAGGCTCCATTGCTGGTCCAAACAATCAATCAGCAGTTCTACTTAAGCCTCCATTGCTGGTCCAAACAATCAATCTATTTGCATCAGTTTGTGCTTCATTGAGACTATATTTCTGCCAGTTCCTACCCCTAGAGAACTTCAGTGTCACAAACCTGTCCCTCAGAATGTTTATAAAGAATAGTTCCTGTTTAAACTATAAGCTTGTATGTTTCCTCACATCTTATTGATTCTATGTATGATAGGGTAATGAAACTGTGATTCTATGTATGATAGGGTAATGAAACTGTGATTCTATGTATGATAGGGTAATGAAACTGTGATTCTATGTATGATAGGGTAATGAAACTGTGATTCTATGTATGATATGGTAATGAAACTGTGATTCTATGTATGATAGGGTAATGAAACTGTGATTCTATGTATGATAGGGTAATGAAACTGTGATTCTATGTATGCTAGGGTAATGAAACTGTGATTTATGTATGATAGGGTAATGAAACTGTGATTCTATGTATGATAGGGTAATGAAACTGTGATTCTATGTATGATAGGGTAATGAAACTGTGATTCTATGCATGATAGGGTAATGAAACTGTGATTCTATGTATGATAGGGTAATGAAACTGTGATTCTATGTATGATAGGGTAATGAAACTGTGATTCTATGTATGATAGGGTAATGAAACTGTGATTCTATGTATGATAGGGTAATGAAACTGTGATTCTATGTATGATAGGGTAATGAAACTGTGATTCTATGTATGATAGGGTAATGAAACTGTGATTCTATGTATGATAGGGTAATGAAACTGTGATTTATGTATGATAGGGTAATGAAACTGTGATTCTATGTATGATAGGGTAATGAAACTGTGATTCTATGCATGATAGGGTAATGAAACTGTGATTCTATGCATGATAGGGTAATGAAACTGTGATTCTATGTATGATAGGGTAATGAAACTGTGATTCTATGTATGATAGGGTAATGAAACTGTGATTCTATGTATGATAGGGTAATGAAACTGTGATTCTATGTATGATAGGGTAATGAAACTGTGATTCTATGTATGATAGGGTAATGAAACTGTGATTCTATGTATGATAGGGTAATGAAACTGTGATTCTATGTATGATAGGGTAATGAAACTGTAATTCCATACATGAGAGGGTAATGAAACTGTGATTCTATGCATGATAGGGTAATGAAACTGTAATTCCATACATGAGAGGGTAATGAAACTGTGATTCTATGTATGATAGGGTAATGAAACTGTGATTCTATGTATGATAGGGTAATGAAACTGTAATTCCATACATGAGAGGGTAATGAAACTGTGATTCTATGCATGATAGGGTAATGAAACTGTAATTCCATACATGAGAGGGTAATGAAACTGTGATTCTATGTATGATAGGGTAATGAAACTGTGATTCTATGTATGATAGGGTAATGAAACTGTAATTCCATACATGAGAGGGTAATGAAACTGTGATTCTATGTATGATAGGGTAATGAAACTGTAATTCCATACATGAGAGGGTAATGAAACTGTGATTCTATGCATGATAGGGTAATGAAACTGTAATTCCATATATGATAGGGTAATGAAACTGTGATTCTATGTATGATAGGGTAATGAAACTGTGATTCTATGTATGATAGGGTAATGAAACTGTGATTCTATGTATGATAGGGTAATGAAACTGTGATTCTATGTATGATAGGGTAATGAAATTGTGATTCTATGTATGATAGGGTAATGAAACTGTGATTCTATGTATGATAGGGTAATGAAACTGTGATTCTATGTATGATAGGGTAATGAAACTGTAATTCCATACATGAGAGGGTAATGAAACTGTGATTCTATGTATGATAGGGTAATGAAACTGTAATTCCATACATGAGAGGGTAATGAAACTGTGATTCTATGTATGATAGGGTAATGAAACTGTGATTCTATGCTTGATAAGGTAACGAAACTGTGATTCTATTAAATGATAGGGTAATGAAACTGTGATTTATGTATGATAGGGTAATGACACTGTGATTCTATGCATGATAGGGTAATGAAACTGGTCCAGAGAACCAAGGAACTGTCAAGGGTTTGAAAGAAGGCAAGGAATATGAGTTCCGTGTCATTGCTAAAAATAAGGCTGGCCCATCTGAGCCAAGTGAATGCTCTGAGCCCGTGCTGTGCAAGTCAAGGAAAGGTCTGTGTCTGGCTCGTTGTCTGTCTTTTCATAGGAAACAAATATAAATATTGGGCTCACACAGTCATAGATTTGAATTTATTATTTTTTAAATCGCCTCATTAAGAGAAAAAAAAGAAAGAAATTGTGTGTTTCTGTCACATCATTCTTCTACTTATGGAAACAATCTGAATTTTATTTGGGATAGATGCTCTAGAAATTTGAATTGCCATTTAAAAAAATATAATTTATTAATGGCACTAGAATATAATAAATTGTACATTAATATTAAAAATTTAGAAAAAGTCCATTTTAAAATGAGGAAATCACTACAACTATAATCTGTAACAACTAAAGCTTTATTTAAAAAAAAATTCATTTCAGTGAAACCAAGAATTGACCAGAAGACGGTTCCACAGAGTATTCGTATTAAAGTAGGCCAGAAGGTCACTGTGGGTCCTATTGCTTTCGTTGGAGAGCCCAATCCACAGGTTACCTGGAGGGTGAAAAATCTGGTAGGATTCTTATTATCTTGTGCTCTCTACTTCTAAAAGGACTTTCACATGCCTCTTTTTGCAGTAGTACATCAAGTCAATGTCACTGTGTATTGTTATGTTTAGCAGTTGTTTAACACTTGCAAATTTGTATCATTCTTGATTTGTAATGTAAGCAAAATGGTCTGATAATACTATTACAACGAACATCATTCTACTGTCTGATATGAAAGTAAAGGTAGTAAATTTGGGGGGAAAATACTCTTTTGTAATTCTTGATGTTTTAACTGTATGTTTGTAGAGTGCTGTTTTTTTTTTTTGTGTGTTAAATTTTACATTTGTATAAATTGTGTGTATAGTTTTACTGGACCTTCATATTAACCTGAACTTTTTCTCTTTTCTAAATTCTTATTTGTTTTCAAAATTCTTTTATTCTCTTTTACAGTTTTTAGAATTTGTTTCTATCTGATAAATGTTCCTTAATTAGTGCTATATCATTATTACTTTAACACCTTAGGTATTTCATGTACACTTTTTACTTCAATGTGTCTTAATTAATATGTGGATCTCTTTGTATTAACACAACTAACGAGTTAAAAAGTAACCTAAAAATAAAAAGAGTGAAATTAGAAATATTTTACATCAATATTTATATTTCTCTCAATTAAGCTACTTGTTGATGATATTTCTACTTTTCTAAAGCATGTCAATTATATATTTTATAGTTTTCAAATACTTCATTCTTTCTTCACTAATAAACATTGTAAGCTAATGCATTCAATCATTTGAAAATTTTCAAAAACCAGGGCCCAAAGGGGGTAAGTGTACAATACAAAATTTGAGAGTGATCTACCCTTAGCTACCTTTTTATGGATACATATTTTTTTCAGCTGTATCATTTAATGTTTGGTAAGGTTCTAATGGGAAACTTATCCAAACTTAAGTCAACAATATTTTTTTTTTACATTGACTTTCTTCATTTGCATTCCCATCTATGCTAGTTATTTTACCAACATTTGGATACATGAATGAGGCATTTTCAGTGGTAAAGAATGGGAGAAAACTTTTCTTTAATACTGGGCCACAAGAGATCGATATGCTTTGTTAAATGATCAATTATGCTAATATTTTTTATTGTAAATTAAACCCATCATTTTTTTTCCTGGCTGTCAAGCAAGTGAGCACACTTTTCTCTATTACAGGTTCAGTCCCTAATCAGTGATTTTTTTTAAATATCAGTATTATTAATTCTCAATAAATCTGCTTAGTTTAAGTTCAGAGAGACAACAGAGAAGGAATTGAGTCCATAAACCGGATTAAAATCATTGAATAAAAATAAAGTATTTCTCAGCTTAAGCTTTTTATTTATCATTTATAAAATAAATTACTCATCTGAGATAGCTGCTGAAGCCAAATAACCAAATGTATCCAAAGTTGGTTGCCCTTGCTTATTAGGATTGTGTAGCCTTAGACTAGTTTTTCCCAAATTTAGTTCAAACATTTCTATTTTCATGTTTATTTTTACAACAATATTTCTGCTTTGTTGAATTTAATTTTTCTTACTGTGAAGAGTTAAAAAAACAAAAACTAAGATTTACTGTTTTGCCTTTGTTTTTAATATTGTTCTCTGTAAACAACCAGATTTGGTACTGTTGTAGCAGTACCCATGTTGTATTATGTGGGATATTGTTTATTGGTTCATGTAGCTAACTGAATAATTATACATGATTAATATAATTTCTTACAAATTGAGATCGCAAAGAATATCATATATAAAGTCATAGATTAACAAATATTAATAATATATGTTTTTAAAATGAAAATCATAATATATTTATATTTTCTGTTTCTCTCTGTTGATTTTTATGTTCAGGATCTGGAAACAGGCCAAGTGAGGGGACATTCATATGTTATATGTGTTGTGTTTGCATCCTCAACATAGTGCCCTAAATCACCACAACCTAATTCAGTGGTTTAAAATGTACACTCCATTAACTGCCTATCAAACAAATATGCTTAATTTGTGAATACCACCCAGATCTGCAGGCCCATTCCATATGCTTAATGACTGGCTCATGTAACAACACCTTTTGGAATAAGAGCTTTAAATGACTGGCTCATGTAACAACACCTTTTGGAATAAGAACTTTAAATGACTGGCTCATGTAACAACACCTTTTGGAATAAGAACTTTAAATGACTGGCTCATGTAACAACACCTTTTGGAATAAGAACTTTAAATGACTGGCTCATGTAACAACAACTTTTGGAATAAGAACTTAAATGACTGGGTCATGTAACAACACCTTTTGGAATAAGAACTTAAATGACTGGGTCATGTAACAACACCTTTGGAATAAGAACTTAAATGACTGGGTCATGTAACAACACCTTTGGAATAAGAACTTAAATGACTGGGTCATGTAACAACACCTTTTGGAATAAGAACTTAACACCTTTTGTAATCAGAAAGTTATCCTAGAAATAGGAAGCATTATTTTAATTAAAGACACATTTGTTTCTCACATTTCTTTAAATGAACTCAATCTCTGACATTATGACTGCACCTTAAACGCACACAAAACTATGCTGTCCTCAATTGATTGTATGCCTCTGTGTTGGCATGGTCATGAGTAGCACATGTGTTATGTTGTGTGTAATGTATGTGTAACAATGAACTGTGCTACTAGCGTATGCTTTGTTGAGCATACTTGTTTTTGTTTGTTTAATTTAAGTTTGAAGATTTCTTCTGTAATTTCCACCTTAGCAGGTCTTAGCACCAAGTCAACATTAGTCACTTATAATAGCAGGTCCTAGCACCAAGTCAACATTAGTCACTTATAATAGCAGGTCCTAGCACCAAGTCAACATTAGTCACTTATAATCTTTGCAATTCATTGATTTAATTTGTAAAGGATTTAAATGTTAATGACATTTATAAAAAATTCGGTGGGGGGGAATTGGGGCAAATGGCTGTATCTATTTAATTTTCAGAGAAAGTAAGGAGCAACTAGGGAGAAGACAATTTTTTTTAAAAAAGTATATTTTTTCAAACTTAGTACACATATGGGACAATACATGATGTCCTGTTAAAATGGCCGCTAAATCCAATGGCAGTATGTGTATGTTAACATTCTGTATGTTGTTTATGTTATAGCTAACCAGCATTTATGTCTGTCCAGGACTTGAGGCATCAAGTTTATTAGCTGTAATAAAGTCAAGATTGTGTTTTATCTGTGATCACATCTTCTTATCCTTTTTCATGAGATAAACATCACCATTCTTATTATATGGCTGGGTTTTTTTTAGCTTAGCTTTTCAACGTATAAAATAAAAAGTTACCATTTTTTAAAACGTAGATTTATTTAACTTTTTGCCTCAAGCCTGACTGGTTACCGGAAGCTTGTTTGGCTTCATGTTTGCTTCGTTGAAACAAAAACAAATCTGGTTTTTTGTCCTAATGTTTGATGCTTGTCCTACTGAAATCTAAACTGTTGCAAAAAATGTTTGAATGCAACCGTAACAAATAAGCTTATGGAATTGATTGTGCTGTTACACGGACCTGCCCCCCCTTTCCCCCCCCCCCTCCAAACCAAAGTGTATTCTTTTTCTGAATATGTTCTGGTAATTTACTTAGAATTGGAATTGATCCATTCTAAACTGACATGGCCAGTTGTTTTCATTGCTTGAATGATGACTTTGCTGTCAAGTTCATTGACTTCATCAAATGGACACTATGACTTTGGTGTCAAGTTCCTTGACTTCATCAATTGGACACTATGACTTTGGTGTCAAGTTCCTTGACTTCATCAAATGGACACTTGACATTGTATTGAGTTACTGTTTTATGATCAATTCCATGAGTTGACCTTTGTACCCAGGTACCAGGTCACACAATCTGCTCAGAGTACATTCCTCATTTTCTACAGACACATTTTGTCTGTGTTTGTGTAGTGTAATGTCTGATGGCCCTGTGTGGGCAATTCAGGACAATTGAGGAACTGTAAGACTATGAGCATCAACAGAAAAAGCATCTTTTTGGTTTTGAAAAGAAGCTTTTTGTTTTGTTTGAGTTGTCTTTTTTTTTTCTTAGTTTTTAGTCTTAAGTGTGTGCTTATGTATTTTGTAGAGTAGAAATCATACTTTATGTAAATGTAGATTAATGTTGATTTGTAAATATTTTATTAAATAATATAATGTTACAGAATCAGACCATTTACATCATTTATTTAAATGTATACTTTTTACCACTGCATTAATGATAGGCCACAAAATTCAATCATCTAATTCAAGGTGTAGAAATCTGATCTAATGATTCATCATATAGTAAACATTTTGTGTCATATAGCAGTAAAATGTATTGTTTTGTATTTATTGCTTAGCGTAATTAAAATTTATTTATTTAAATTTTTTTTATCAGAATCTAATTCAATATATTTGATCATCTGCTAATCTCCATTGCATGACATGAACAGAAACAAGAAGAAGTTCCCTTGGAGCCATCAGATCTCCTCACCATTACTAACAAGCCTAAGGAGACAACAGTGGAGATCAAGGAGGGTCTGCGTAAACACACCGGAGAGTACACGCTGACGGTCACCAACAAACATGGTTCAGACAGCGCTACCGTCAATCTGGTTGTTCTGGGTACGTTGTCGGCCAATCAGCTGTACTTGGCGTACATTGTGCCTTTGTCATCTCAATTTTTTATTTGTTGCTCTTTTGTCAATAACTTTAAGAATCACTATTAGTTTTTACATTCTGGATCGGTCACAAATCTATCGATGTCATTATTTTATTCGTTCCATTCAGGACCACCTGGAAGGCCAGGCGGCCCACTGGAGGTCAAAGAAATAACAAAAGAGAGTGCCACCGTGACCTGGAAGCCACCAGAGGATGATGGCGGCAGTGAGATCAAGTAATGGACATGCTTATTTCAATAAGTCTTTACATTTTTCACATTGGCTAATTCCTTACAAATAGCAACATTTTATGAACTTATTTACCATTTCAGAATTCTTATTCTTGAAAGAAAAACAATATAATGAGATTTATGAGGGTAATTTACATAACTTATTTCAGTACCGGTAGTAAAATTCTCAATAAAATGTTATATTGATAGTATATTTTGAAAGAGAATTTATATTTAGATTTCTATTATTTTATATAATTGGCATAATTAGTGGACTATTAAAAATGTTTGAGGCTAGCATTCTTTCATAAAGTGCATTACAAGTTCAATTGATCTAGTTTTATTAAGATTATTGTTGAATACATTTTTTATTTTAAAATAAGATGATATTTAGATTTTACAATCTAATGATGTTGAAAGATCTTCTTTGTAGTACAGATTTGTGAGAATGTTAAGTAGACAATTTTGTTCTCTAGGGGATACCGTGTTGAGAAGTTTGATATGGACAAGGGCAAGTGGGAGAAAGTTGCCACAGTTCAGGGCAACAAATGTGTGGTGCCCAAACTCCAGGAGGGCCATGACTACAAATTCAGGGTTATTGCCGAGGGTCCCAATGGTGATAGTGCTCCATTAGAGCTGGAAAATCCCATCACTGCTAAAAATCCATTTGGTAAGCTCCTATTGACATGGGAAATATTTTAAAACTGTGATGTCATATTTCCAGAAAGTGAGCACAAAAACAGATAGAGACATTTGGTTTAGATAGAGACATTTGGTTTAGATAGAGACATTTGGTTTAGATAGAGACATTTGGTTTAGATAGAGACATTTGGTTTAGATAGAGACATTTGGTTTAGATAGAGACATTTGGTTTAGATAGAGACATTTGGTCTAGATAGAGTCATTTGGTTTAGATAGAGACATTTGGTTTAGATAGAGACATTTGGTTTAGATAGAGACATTTGGTTTAGATAGAGACATTTGGTTTAGATAGAGACATTTGGTTTACTCTCACTACTGACACATTTTTTTTATGTTTAGACATGTTTTTAAATATGCCCAAGAACCAGTTGTTTATAGTCTTTAATTACAGTGCTGTATATATAATCCTTACATTACCAAACACCATATTTGGTGACCAACAGAAAAACCAGATGCACCTCACAAGCCTGATGTGGTAGACAGGGACCGTACTTTCATTGAGATGAAATGGCAGCCCCCTAGACATGATGGGGGAGCCCCAGTTACAGGATATGAGATAGAGAGGAAAGAGCCCAAAACTAATCGCTGGATTAAGTTGACCAAGACTCCTATCAGTGTAAGCATTTTATCTGAATTTAAGTGAGACATATGACATTTGTAAGTACATATATATGTTGGTGGATTCAAGTGAGACGTATGACATGCAAATATTAATGCAGATAAGGTTCGTGGTAGCTTGTTGCCTTTTAAAGGTATTAATTAAAGTACATAATTATCATTGTAATTTGCAAGAAAATTAAAACTGATACATTCAAAGAATATTTAAAATTCCCTCTATAATATAACTTTGAACGATTGTGTTGCCACATCTGTGAACTTTCTCAACAATTGTGTTGCCACATCTGTGAACTTTCCGAACAATTGTGTTGCCACATCTGTGAACTTTCCCAACAATTGTGTTGCCACATCTGTGAACTTTCCCAACAATTGTGTTGCCACATCTGTCAACTTTCTGAACAATTGTGTTGCCACATCTGTGAACTTTCCCAACAATTGTGTTGCCACATCTGTCAACTTTCCCAACAATTGTGTTGCCACATCTGTCAACTTCCCTAACAATTGTGTTGCCACATCTGTCAACCTTCCTAACAATTGTGTTGCCACATCTGTCAACTTTCCTAACAATTGTGTTGCCACATCTGTCAACTTTCCTAACAATTGTGTTGCCACATCTGTCAACGTTCCTAACAATTGTGTTGCCACATCTGTCAACTTTCCTAACAATTGTGTTGCCACATCTGTCAACTTTCCTAACAATTGTGTTGCCACATCTGTCAACTTTCCTAACAATTGTGTTGCCACATCTGTCAACTTTCCCAACAATTGTGTTGCCACATCTGTGAACTTTCCCAACAATTGTGTTGTCAAATCTGTCAACTTTCCTAACAATTGTGTTGCCACATCTGTCAACTTTCCTAACAATTGTGTTGCCACATCTGTCAACTTTCCCAACAATTGTGTTGCCACATCTGTGAACTTTCCCAACAATTGTGTTGCCACATCTGTGAACTTTCCCAACAATTGTGTTGCCACATCTGTCAACTTTCCCAACAATTGTGTTGCCACATGATTTCAAGCTCGAGCTCATAAGCATGGAGCAGTCTTGTTTGTTTAATCATCTTAAACTATTCACTATGTCAATGCTTTTAAATCATTCAGTGCCCCGCTGTTTTTAAACATTCAGTGCCCCACTGTTTTTAAACTTTCAGTGCCCCGCTGTTTTTAAACATTCAGTGCCCCGCTGTTTTTAAACATTCAGTGCCCCTTTGTTTTTAAAGTGCGTTTAAGAGATATATAAATAGGAATTAATTCAACCAATATGTTATCCCAAACATTTTTCTCATTGTCCAGGAGCCTCAGTACAAGGATGAAAAGGTTCAAGAGGGCAAGGAGTATGAATACCGCGTGTATGCCATCAATGAGGCTGGTGCATCTGAGCCCAGTGCAACATCTGCTCCGGTCATTGCCAAACCTCTGAAAGGTTGAGCTGCTCAATGATTTAGTTATCATCTCATTTATCAGCTTACGAAAATTTTATTTTTTAATGTTATTATTTGGATGGATTAATAATAAGTTTATAAGAAATATCATGTATATGTTAGCGGCAATGTTTAAAATGCACACCTTTGCTTTCCGGTTACCTTGTTAAGAACGTCCTTTACATATTTCTTCTTTTGTTTTCAAATATGTGTTTCCAATAAAAACGTTTTTCTTTACTCTCTTTTGAACCTTTGCTTGAAGTATATTTTTCATTATGTATAATGCTTAAGCAATGTATAAAATGCCAAGGAAAAATATGTAATGTAATCGTGAAAATAAAATATTTCATACTTTGCTTACAAACTTCAGGCATTCTATGTAATTCCTAGGTATTCTATACAATTCAGGATTTCACACATTGCTGGTAATATATATATTTTAAAAAGTTATGGTTTATATTTATTATCATCTTAATTTAACAGGTTATATTGATGAAGTACTCAACCCTGAAATAATTTTCGGTTGAAATACTTGAATGCTATTTCAATCACACACTATACTGTTCACTTGTGAGAAAATGAATTTCACTGGGCACCGAGGAAAACATCACTACACTTATCAAATCCTCGTAACTATATTATTTTTAACAACAAGAAAAGTATTTTCAAAATCTAGTCAATTAAACAATAAAAAAAACAATTTAATTGATTCGATTGTTTTGAAGAAATGCTCAAACAATGAAAAGGTTTTGATTTCTTTGTTCATATTGTCAATTCTCCTAGACTGTGGAAATACACTGCTCCTTTATAAACTCTTTAACAATTATTTTAATATTTGCAATTTTCATCAAGGCATTTAACTAAAGAAAGTTAATTATTTCATCCACAGAGGCTCCAAAGGTCAATCTGGACAACCTGTTTGGTGCCAAGGAGATCCGTGTGAGGGCCGGTGAACCTATCAACATCAACCTGGGAATCTGCGGTGCCCCTGAACCTACGGTGGAGTGGCAGAAGAACGGAAAGCCATTGGGCAACAGGGTCAGACAGTAGCATCATTTATCTTGTCTCCTTGTTTGTTTCCTCATTCTTACATTGTAATTAACATTAAGAATAATTTGATGCAATTATTTTGATGAAATATCCTATCTTTAAAAGTTATTGACATTGATAATTTTTTGAAACTATCTCAAATCTGAGGAAGGACTATATGGATAAATTTACATTTTCAAAATGGATTTAATTTTTCAATACTGATTACATTTCTAATGAAAGCATATTGAGTTGACGGGGGGGGGGGGGGGGGGGGAACCTATTAAGTTGACAAAAGCATATTGAGTTAATGAAGGCATATTTTTATCTCTAAATTGATTTAAAAGGAAGAAATGATAAACTGACTGTCAATTTGTACAGGCCCAGCTGGCCAATGATGAGAAGGAAGCCAAACTCCATGTGCCCAAGGCTGAGAGGGGAGACACTGGCAAGTACACCATCAAGGTGGCCAACAAGCACGGGGAGGACACGGCTGAGGTGTCTGTCATTGTGTTAGGTCAGTGGTCAATTATTATATTGTCAGTGATCAATTATTGTATTGTCAGTGGTCAATTATTGTATTGTCAGTGGTCAATTATTGTATTGTCAGTGGTCAATTATTGTATTGTCAGTGGTCAATTAATGTATTGTCAGTGGCCAATTATTGTATTGTCAGTCAGTAGTCAATTATTGTATTGTCAGCAGTCAATTAATGTATTGTCAGTGGTCAATTATTATATTGTCAGCAGTCAATTAATGTATTGTCAGTGGTCAATTATTATATTGTCAGCAGTCAATTAATGTATTGTCAGTGGTCAATTATTATATTGTCAGTGGTCAATTATTATATTGTCAGTAGTCAATTATTGCATTTTCAGTAGTCAATTATTGTATTGTCAGCAGTCAATTAATGTATTGTCAGTGGTCAATTATTATATTGTCAGTGGTCAATTATTATATTGTCAGTAGTCAATTATTGCATTTTCAGTAGTCAATTATTGTATTGTCAGTAGTCAATTATTGCATTTTCAGTGGTCAATTATTGTATTGTCAGTGGTCAATTATTGTATTGTCAGTGGTCAATTATTGCATTTTCAGTGGTTATTTATTGTATTTAAGAATTGACCAACTGATTTCCTTATTATCCCAGACAAGCCTGGAGAACCTGATGGTCCATTAGACATTACAGATGTGACAGCAGAAAGCTGCAAACTAAGTTGGAAACCACCTAAAGATAACGGCGGAGCAGAAGTCACAGGTGACCTACTTTGTTTGCTAAGTTAATGTCTGTGCACAACTGCGCTACATGTTATTATAAAATTAATACATTTTTCTGTACTCCAACTATCATCACATTTTAAAGTTTTTAAAATAATTTAGGTTTAAGTCTATTATTATCTCATAGTCAACAAAACCTTGTCATCCACAAAATATAAAATATAGAAAGGGAAAATTGTAAATGGTTTTTGTTTACTTGAAGTGTTGTATAATCCAATGTGAATGCTGCACCCTGTTGCAGTAAAGATATATTGTCATAACCTCTAATGATCTCAAATCAGGTTATGTTGTTGAGAAATGTGAGGAAGGCTCCAACCTCTGGGAGAAGGTGCCTGGCTTGATCAATGGAGAAACTATCACAGCAAAGGGACTTAAGGAGGGCAAGAACTACAAGTTCAGGGTCAAGGCTGAGAACGTTTATGGTGTTGGAGAGCCACTGGAAAGCCAGCGAGTCACAGCCAAGAATCCTTTTGGTTAGATATGATTGTTTTTTTAGATTTTAAAATTTATATTTAAATTATTGTAAAATAAAAAATAAAATTTTTTTAAGCAAGGCTAATTTTTCTCTCTCTAATTGTGCATGTAAGTAATGCAGAGAACTTACCTTTTAAAGATTGTATAGCAGTTTAAGTTAATGAGATTTCATTTGATTCTATGTTATTTCTCCAGACACTCCTGATGCCCCCAGAGACCTTGAGATTACCAAATATGACAGGTTTTCTGTTACACTTGCCTGGAAGGAGCCCACGAGTGATGGAGGAAACCCAATCAAAGGTCAGGGGCATGAGATTCTAAATATAAAATACCACAATACAATTATTATGTTTAAGCAACTGTTTATTTGGGATAGGATCTCTGGCAAGTCAATAATGAAAAAGAATACAGGTTTTTGCGCATCAGTTTTGAAATTTTCTGCAAACAAATATTTTTAAAATCAATAAATTTAAGTTTAAAGTGGAATTAACATAATTAAACAACTGTTGAAAAAAAAAATAACTTTAGGAACTTCAACTGATGTATCAAAGTCTGTTGTTGACCACAACTTATTTAGCAAAGTCTGTTGTTGACCACAACTTATTTAGCAAAGTCTGTTGTTGACCACAACTTATTAAGCAAAGTGTTTTGTTGACCACAACTTATTTAGCAAAGTCTGTTGTTGACCACAAATTATTTAGAAAAGTCTGTTGTTGACCACAAATTATTTAGAAAAGTGTGTTGTTGCAGGATATTTAATTGAGAAGAAAGAGAAAGGCAAAGACTGGACAAAGGCATCCGTCTACCCTGTCCCTGAGACAACCTTCAGCGTCCTGAAGCTGAACGAAGGCTCAGAGTATGAGTTCCGTGTCATGGCCGTCAATGATGGTGGACCTGGCAAACCCAGCAAAGCCACTCCCAAACATATTGTCAGGGACCCCATTTGTAAGTTTACGAACGTCTGAGCTCTGTAATATTTAATGCATTGTTTTAAGTAACAAATGTCTTTGTAAAATATTAGGATACTTTGATTGAGGTGTTTACTTTCATTTTCTAAAATGCCAATCAATGTTATATTGCTTTGATGTTATAAAATGCCAATCAATGTTATATTGCTTTGATGTTTCTAGTCCCGGCCGGGGCTCCTCCGGTACCCAATGTGGACAAGATCACCAAAGATTCTGTGACACTGTCCTGGACCAAGCCACCAAGTGATGGAGGCAGCAAGCTGACTGGATATGTTGTGGAGAAGAAGAAGAAAGGAGAAGACTGGATGGAGTGTGCCACCGTGCCCCCCAGCCAGCTGACAGCCACCATTCCAAAACTGATAGAGGGCGAAGAATACCAGTTCCGTGTCAGGGCAGACAATGCCGTGGGGCCCGGTGAACCAAGCAAGCCAACCAATCCGATCAAGGCTTTAGATCAGCCAGGTAAAATGATGGCAGCTGTGCAACATCTCAAAATTATCTGAGTCCATAGTAGAGTTTAAAACATCAAACAATTGACCAGGGGGAGATTATAAGCCACAAATACACAGTTTGACATCTTACTTCCGTAAACTATCCTTGCTTATTTCCCTTGGTCTTTATTTGAACAATGGCTTAACTGAACAATGGTTTTAACTGAACAATGGTTTTAACTGAACATTGGTTTCAACTGTACTTTTAACTGAACAATGGCTTTAACTGAACAATGACTTTAACTGAATAATGACTTTAACTGAATAATGACTTTAACTGAATAATGACTTTAACTGAACAATGGCTTGATTTGAAGAGTGGCAAACTTTGCTTAGGCCGATTCAAGCCTATAAGATCGCAGAGTTTTCCAGCTCACTGGCATGGCTATTTAAGAAACTTATAATAGCCATTCATGAAGAGATAACCATTTTCAGAACTCTATAAAATATTAATGTTCATTATTTCTTCACCCTCGCTGTGTTTATTTATTTCTTCACCCTCGCTGTGTTCATTATTTCTTCACCCTCGCTGTGTCCATTTATTTCTTCACCCTCGCTGTGTTCATTATTTCTTCACCCTCGCTGTGTTCATTATTTCTTCACCCTCGCTGTGTTCATTATTTCTTCACCCTCGCTGTGTTCATTATTTCTTCACCCTCGCTGTGTTCATTATTTCTTCACCCTCGCTGTGTTCATTATTTCTTCACCCTCGCTGTGTTCATTATTTCTTCACCCTCGCTGTATCCATTTATTTCTTCACCCTCGCTGTGTTCATTTATTTCTTCACCCTCGCTGTGTCCATTTATTTCTTCACCCTCGCTGTGTTCATTTATTTCTTCACCCTCGCTGTGTCCATTTATTTCTTCACCCTCGCTGTGTTCATTTATTTCTTCACCCTCGCTGTGTCCATTTATTTCTTCACCCTCGCTGTGTTCATTTATTTCTTCACCCTCGCTGTGTCCATTTATTTCTTCACCCTCGCTGTGTCCATTTATTTCTTCACCCTCGCTGTGTTCATTTATTTCTGCACCCTCGCTGTGTCCATTTATTTCTTCACCCTCCCTGTGTTCATTTATTTCTTCACCCTCCCTGTGATCTGCAGAAAAGCCCAAACTCAGTGCTGCTGGTCTCAAGGACGTCAATGTCAAGGCTGGTCAGGAGTTTACCATCAAGATACCCTTCTCTGGCACGCCTAAACCTACAGCCAAGTGGACACTCAATGGAGAAAATGTGTCTGACCCACCGAGAATAACCATGACAGTAAGAGTTGCTATTAAAGGTCTTTTATCACCCCTCCACCACTTCTTTATTTTATAAGACATGTTTCCTGTGTCCCATATTCATTATTATTCTGTCGCTGTAAATAAATAACTTGCAAATAATCAGGGGCTTTATAGAAATATTCATTTTGTTTTATTATTTATTGTTTAACATTTTGTGAGATAAAAGGGATTTTGGGTTGGAGAGTGTTGTTTATCCATGTTGTTTCTATTCAACTAAATCATATGTTCGGCTTACAAGGTAATACACAATCAAAATAATAAATGTCCCCAGCTTTTACATTTAAAGAGCTGTGACAGGGACAAATGTCTAGCTTTGACAAAGAGCTGTGACAGGGACAGATGTCCAGCTTTGACAAAGAGCTGTGACAGGGACAAATGTCTAGCTTTGATAAAGAGCTGTGACAGGGACAAATGTCTAGCTTTGACAAAGAGCTGTGACAGGGACAAATGTCTGGCTTTGACAAAGAGCTGTACAGGACAAATGTCTAGCTTTGACAAATAGCTGTGACAGGGACAAATGTCTGGCTTTGAAAAAGAGCTGTGACAGGGACTAATGTCTAGCTTTGACAAAGAGCTGTGACAGGGACAAATGTCTAGCTTTGACAATGAGCTGTACAGGACAAATGTCTAGCTTTGACAAAGAGCTGTGACAGGGACAAATGTCTAGCTTTGACAAAGAGCTGTGACAGGGATAAATGTCTAGCTTTGACAATCAAACGATTCACTTAGAAGCTGGAGTAGAAAATGGGGTAAAGCTTCTAGCCCACAAACATGAAATTTATTTCAAATAAACCTTATAAGTAATGTTTTTCAAAACTATTTTCCTACACAGCCCATTGTTTGAGAAGCAGGACACAGATATCATGGTTTAAATCTAAAACTACTTCATCCCACCTGACACCTTTTTCATTAAATCTAAAATTACTCTACCCCACCTGTCACCATTTGATTAAATCTATATAACATGCATCCCATCTTTGTGACATATTCAGCTAACAGATGACCATGCCATCCTCCACTGTGCCAAAGCCAAGCGTGATGACACCGGCAAGTATGAACTGACCCTCAAGAATGATGAGGGATCCGATACCTTGAAAGTTAATGTCAATGTTCTTGGTAAGTGAACTTCAGCAATGAAGAAATGGGGCAAGTTACTCTCACAATAAATATATTTTAATTAAAGGTTTTCAAAGCATCTTTTTACAAATCAATATTTTACAGAGTTTAATTTAATAATCATTTTCATTGTAACAAACAAAACTTTTTAATGCATACATGTTAATTTAATTTTTGTGTGCATTAACAAGAAGTTTCCAATATTTTAATGCTTTTTATTTAAATGTTGTTAAAACATTGTTTTATAGGGCACAAGTTTTTTAGCAGGTGCTTTAAAAATTCAGTGAATAAACCCTCAAATCCTAATTATGAATACACACTTTAATTTTGTCTTGGCTAATTAAGATAGATCGTACCTCATTTCATTAGGTTAGGTTTGGGGATAGATTTAGGTTTCAGGTTAGGTTTAGGGATAGATTTAGGGTTCAGGTTAGGTTTAGGGATACATTTAGGAAATTTTTTCATTATTTCTTAACGTTTTATTCTTAATTTTACGGGTCACGGCAATCTAGTTGGCGGCCATGGTAAAAAAACGCGGTACGATCTATTTGAATTTACCTTTGTCTTTTCAGACAAACCTGGAGTACCTGTTGGTCCTCTGGAAGCTACAGATATTCAAGGGGAATCACTCACACTCACATGGAAGCCACCAAAGGATGATGGAGGAGAGAAGATTGCTAACTACATTGTGGAGAAGAAAAAGGTAAGAAACATGAGTGAATGAAGTTCAATGAACGAATCAGGGTTTATTGAACTTCTGGTGACATGTCAAGACACTAGTGTGGATACTGCTCACATGTCAATACACGAGTGTCGATACTGCTCACATGTCTACCCACACGTGTGGATACTGCTCACTTGCCAACACACACGTGTGGCTACTGGTCACATGCCAACACACACGTGTGGCTACTAGTCACATGCCAACACACGTGTGGCTACTGGTCACATGTCAACACACACGTGTGGCTACTGGTCACATGTCAACACACACGTGTGGCTACTGGTCACATGTCGGGCAGTTGCACTTGCTCTGCTTGAAATCATTTAATCTCTTGACTTCATTGTTGGGATATTCAATAGCTAGAACAAGTGACAGTGTTCTGTCAGGAACTTGATACAAGTTACACATGCAAAGTAATGTCAACAAATGCTAACAGATAGCTCGAAAAGGACAAGGGGGCTACGGAGAGATTGCAGTGAGGGGTTCTCATTTCAAAACTAATTAAAAAATAATTGGGACTAGGAACACTCAAAGTTACTATTGTACAGACTGTCCATAAATTTACAGTTGGCGACCCTGAAGATGACCTGTCACACATTCAGACATTGAGATGACCTATTACACATTCAGACATTGAGATGACCTATTACACATTCAGACATTGAGATGACCTATTACACTTTCAGACATTGAGATGACCTATTACACATTCAGACATTGAGATGACCTATTACACATTCAGACATTGAGATGACCTATTACCCATTCAGACATTGAGATGACCAATTACAAATTCAGACTTGGAGATGACCTATTACACATTCAGACATTGAGATGACCTATTACACATTCAGACATTGAGATAACCTATTACACATTCAGACATTGAGATAACCTATTACACATTTAGACATTGAGATCATAAATAATATGACTCCTCTTGTCCTGCTTTCAGGCTGGTACAAACCGTTGGCAAAAGGTGAGCAGCTTCCTGTCCAAGCCTACCTGTGAGGTGAGGAACCTGGAACCAGGCACAAAGTATGAGTTCAGAGTTGCAGCCGAGAATCCACAAGGGGTCAGTGACTTCCTTGAAACGGAAACTCCAATCTTAGCTAAACTACCGTATGGTGAGTGGCCTGGGAGTTTTATGAATGCCTTTTTTTTATTTACTAGTCTTTAATGGTGTACTGCTTCTTTTATAGACCAGGCATGGTCAACATTTTAATGGTTTACTGCTTCTTTTGTAGACCAGGCATGGTCAACATTTTAATGGTGTACTGCTTCTTTTATAGACCAGGCATGGTCAACATTTTAATGGTGTACTGCTTCTTTTATAGACCAGGCATGGTCAACATTTTAATGGTGTACTGCTTCTTTTATAGACCAGGCATGGTCAACATTTTAATGGTGTACTGCTTCTTTTATAGACCAGGCATGGTCAACATTTTAATGGTGTACTGCTTCTTTTATAGACCAGGCATGGTCAACATTTTTCTGCCAAGAGCGGTATTGCCATTAAATCTTTTAGGCCGGCTGCCTTAAAATTTTCGAGGTATTTAGAGCTAAGACAATTCCAGGAACTCATTTTTAATATATCGAAAAAGATTTATTTTATTGTTCATGTGAAGATTACCAAGGCTTAAATAGTAGCCTTGACTTGTGCTGTATTTTGTTTAAAGTGAGGGAGAGTTGCTCAATTTGTCAGCCTCACCATCTCATCCTTTCCTATTTTGATCCAATGGCAAGTCTTCATCAAGACGACTGGGAGGCTAGGATATAGCAGTGGTTCTCATATGTCATTGTGCTCTTAATTCACTTGATGTTACAGAATTTGCCTGAATTTTCATTGTGTCAATGCCATACTGCCTACTGGACTCCATAGTTTTTTTACAATGAGCTGATAACTAACAGATAACATTTAACAACTAGTTACTAATTAATGGTGGAGATGATGTTAGTCTGCTTGTATTAAGTTATGTACTATAAAAATAAATATTGACATTTGTGTAGCTTCAAACAGTTTTTAAATAGCTTCCCATCGGCCAGAGTCTTGTGTAGTATAGAATCCAAATTTTAATCAGTGACCTGAACCATATACTAAGAATTGGTCATGTTCATGCAGGAGAAAGTTTGTTCTCAGATGTAAGGTGAGCTACGCACGTAGCATTTTATATTTGAAAACGTATCATCTTATAATGGGGTGTTAAATTGTGTACATTTCATACATTTCAATTTCTCTTTGATTATTTTCTCATTCAGAAAGTAAATTAATTCAAGCTGCAGATAAGAAAAGATAAGAAAAGATTCCAAATTAATGGAAAAAATGTGTTGATTACCTTGTAAATAAAACATATTTGAACCAAGACAACATTTGACAATAATAACAATTTAAAAAGAAGACATCTGAAGTATTTCTCTAGCATAGAAATCAGCCATTAATGAACTTCTTTAGTGACAGTTATGACTTACTTAGTGATCATTTAGATTTGGTAACTGCCAGGGGGGGGGGGGAGCAGACTGGGTAACAAAAGAAATTTGATATCTTTTGGTCCTAACTTTAAGAGAAAGAATTCACACTGATTGAGCTCATCTTAGATATCTGTGAAGAAGAGGGTCATGAGATATATTTTCAAAAATTTTTTTTAGTTTTAACACAGAATCTTTCTTAAAATAGTTCCTTTAGTGAAGGATGTTTAGTTTGTGTGATATCGCTAGCTTTCAAGATTTATAGTTTGTGTGATATTGCTAGCTTTCAAGATTTATAGTTTGTGTGATATTGCTAGCTTTCAAGATTTATCAATAGCATATGAAAATGGGAGTGTGAGAACAACCAACTGGCTCACATTAAAAAGTATATTGCCTTTCAAAATCTTGAGGGAATAAATAAACTGGCCTAAGTAGTGGCTTCTCAACCACTTGGTAAAAATTGTTTGTTATTGGCTTCTCAAGCAGATGACCACTTGGTAAAAGTTGTTTTTTCTTTTTCCTTTTTTAAATTACCTCCAAGTTATCAGCTTTACACTTATCATTACTTTCATTCAAATAAATTCCCAAATTACCATACATAGTTTGAAAATGTCATCTTAGATTATAATCTTTGAAAACAGCCACTTACTGCCACCATATTAAGCACACATCATTAACTTTAATATCAGTGAAAAAATAGTTAGCTGTCCTGTCATAGATGAAGCTCCAACATTCCTCTTCAATTTTGGTCATGCTCATTTCTTTTTCATACTTTTTTCTTAATAATATTAATAATGGAAATTGTTCTTCGAAATATTAAATAAATTTTACAACAAACTTTTTCAACCTAAAAAAATGTGCAGCAAACATGATGATAAAATACAGGCTGAAAATAAATCCAACACATGGGTCTATCCTGAAGAATTGGGTTTGGCAATACAGTGCTACTAATTTTACCAGTTATATTCCACTGAACTTGGTTGCTTGGCCACATTTTTCAGAGAATTGAGTATCTACTCTAATATCTATCATTAAATACAGGCTTCAAACATTCACTGAGGTTGTTTTTTTAATCAGCAAAGGAATAATTATTTTGTATTTGTTTTATTATTATTATTACAGTTTGACAATTGTACACTGTAATGTTTTTATTTTTAAGGCTTTTACAAGAGTTTGAAAATGTGTACATTTTAGGAAAACATCAATCCACTGGATGGATGGATGGTCTCACTGGCCACATTCAACATTTTTTACAAGAGTTTGAAAATGTGTACATTTTAGGAAAACATCAATCCACTGGATGGATGGATGGTCTCACTGGCCACATTCAACATTTTTTACAAGAGTTTGAAAATGTGTACATTTTAGGAAAACATCAATCCACTGGATGGATGGATGGATGGTCTCACTGGCCACATTCAACATTTTTTACAAGAGTTTGAAAATGTGTACATTTTAGGAAAACATCAATCCACTGGATGGATGGATGGTCTCACTGGCCACATTCAACATTTTGGCAGGCACAAGTTTCCCACCCCTTAAATAGACTAATGCACATTAATTTTCAAATCCAAAAACCCCTGTGTTGAATTTGTTAACAGAATTGAAACAATAAAGCACTGGCTCAGTATGGAAACCATTTTACTGACTATATAGAACAACTGTTTAATCCTCAGATGCTCCTCCAGCACCTGGTAACCCCAAGAGTGAGGGAACCACTGAAGACTCCATCACCATCTCCTGGACACCACCTAAAAAAGATGGTGGTGCTCCAATCACTGGCTATGTGGTGGAGAAGAGAGAGAAAGGAGATAACAAGTGGACCAAGTAAATTATTTCCCTTTGATTTGATTATGTCAGAGAAATGGTGGCACCAGATATGTTTAGGCTTGAAATGAAAAGACAGGACTATTAAAATGACATTTTGGCTTGACTCCTTCTTTTTAGCAGACAATACGAAACAAGAAACAACAGATAATTATAGATTTAAAAAATAAAAACGTGCTCAAAATCTCAATGAAGTCAATGTTGTTCAGCGCAGTTCTGAACATTGAGCTACATTGACTTCATTGAGACAACACAAATATGGATAAATTCTCTTAAGTTTGACTTAATCTAACGTCTTGTTGATGTCCATCTGTAGGGCCAACATTGCAGACATACCGGACACAGAGTTCCAGATCAAAGGTCTACAAGAGGGCAAGGAGTATGAGTTCAGGGTTGCAGCTGTCAACAACGCTGGCATTGGTGAATTTAGTGATGGAAGTGGCTACATCAAGGCATTGCCACCACCAGGTCAGTTGGTGTATCTCTTGTAATGGTTTTACTTATTAATATAGGGAAATACCTCTTGAAGAAACGTCTGATTATGCAAGGGAAAGGTCTTCAAAGGATTTCTGAGTCAGTTTTGAAGATATGAAGAACACATCCACAGAGATGTCATATTTCAGAATGAAATGTTTAATTGCATTCACAATATATTTATAAGAAATAATAATTCCCATCAGTAAAGGATTTAGAGACAAACTTCCTTATTTGTATAGAATGTGGAACTTGTTGAGGAAAGGGATACTTTATTTTTTAGCCATCCAGTCATTTCTTGTATCCTCCTATCATTTCTTGTATCCTCCTGTCATTTCTTGTATCCTCCTATCATTTCTTGTATCCTCCTGTCCTTTCTTATATCCTCCTATTATTCTTGTATTCCTCGTATCATTTCTTGTTTCCTTCTGTCATTCTTGTATCCTCTTGTCATTTTATATTGTTATTTTGTAAAATGTAAATGATCAGCCTTGCTATCACAAATTTAAAAAGTCACTAAACACATGTTCTATCAGCAGAAATTCCAAAGCTATTTAGTATTTTGTTTGCTTTTGTTTTCAGTTGCTCCGAAGATAAATCGGGACCTGATGCCATCATCTAAAGACATCAAGGCCAAGGTTGGAGAGGAGTTCAAAATTGCTATTCCTTATACAGGCAACCCCATCCCGACCATCAGCTGGTCACATGGTGGCTCCCCTCTCAGTGAAAACAGCCGCATTAAATTTGAAATCAAACCAGACATGATCACACTGAGATGTAAAAGTGCCGAGCTCAAGGATGCAGGGAAGTACACACTGACCTTGAGCAACGAGAAGGGATCAGACAACGTCTCCTTGAATGTCCTCGTTGTTGGTAAGAGCTTTGAGACATAGCTTAATTACCTTGACATTTTTCAATACATTTATTCACTCCTTGTGTGTTGTGTTAGCTCAGCATTTGTCTATGTGGCTCAGAGGTAGTGTCTGAAGATTCTATTGGGCTCAGAGGTAGTGTTTGGAGATTATATTGGGCTCAGAGGTAGTGTTTGGAGATTCTATTGTGCTCAGAGGTAGTATTTGGAGATTCTATTTGGCTCAGAGGTAGTGTTGGGAGATTCTATTCATTGTCTGTGCTTGCATGTTTACATGTCCCTCCAGGATATTTAAATTAAAACAACCTTTAATTGCAGTTTCAGAGCTGAGTCAATAGAAAGAGAATATTAAAATAGGAAGTTGTATCTGAACAGAAAAGCTTTTTATAGCTTGTCGACGTTAAAACAATAGAATTGAAAAAATGTCTTTTTGAGAAAATAAAAATTAACCCAATTGTTTGATAATAACAGATGCACCGGCCCAGCCAGAGGGACCTTTAGAAGTGAAGGATGTCACACCTGAGTCCTGCATTCTTACCTGGAATCCACCCAAGGTGAGACACAGTTCAGTTATGAGTTGTAGGCTAGTGCAGATTTAGATCTAAACAGTTATTAGTTGTAGGTTAGTGCATTTTTAGATCTAGACAGTTTCATAGAGAAAGTTATCAAACAAATGTCTGGTTTAAGATTCTGTGACAACTTGAATGCGCTTAAATCATTAATCATGTGGTGATTCTTCCCAGTCTTTGATGAAAGGTTTTAATAAGTTTAGTAATATCTTCTGATAGGGGCAAGGCTTGACCAAACTATCAATGTCCAGGTTGGACATCAGCTACCAAGTAGTTCAAGTAGTTAGGTCAAAATTTTAATTTTAGAAAATAATTGTTCAAACATTTGTTTTAACAAGAAATTTTAAAATTATTAATTTGCGTTTATTCAAACAAGTGCTATACAGTTACTGAAGATGAATAGATTTTGTTTGAGCAAATTAGTTTATTTATTTTAAATGACTGTAACACTGCTAAAATTGAATGGCATTGTTGGTATGTGAAAAATAAACAGTTATCTGATTAAAATTGTTTAAGGTATTTATATATGTCTTATGTGATGCTAAAAATAGACTTATCATTCAGTTAGTTCATCATGTCTGTAGATTGTCTATTGAGACAAAATTGGGCAGACGTCATCAGAATTAATATAACCAGACATTTTTTACTTTTTTACTAAGAAAGCATTGATGGATGTTATTTACATGTAGAGATAAATAACTTAAATGTTAGATTTTAGAAGTAGTCATGTCATTCTTCTTTTTCTTCTTTGGCTTTATCAACACACATTGGAGTATAGACCCCCAATATCCTTCCATGCCGTCTGGTCTCTTGCTATCTTTTCCAACTCTTTCCAATCGTAGTACATCCTTTTTCTCTACCTCTCTACTAGACTCTGCACCAGGTGTTTTTGGGTGTTCCCTGTCTTCTTGCTTCTTGAGGGCTCCATACCAGTGCATATCATTTGACCTAATTCTGCCTGAGATTTGTGCTGTCATCTTATGACATAGCTGGGGCACTGGAACGGTGCTTATCTTATGACCTATTTCTACCTGAGATTTGTGCTGTGATCTCATGACCTAGCTGGGGCACCATACTGGTGTATATCATTTGACCTATTTCTACCTGAGATTTGTGCTGTGATCTCATGACCTAGCTGGGGCACCATACTGGTGTATATCATTTGACCTATTTCTACCTGAGATTTGTGCTGTGATCTCATGACCTAGCTAGGGCACCATACTGGTGTATATCATTTGACCTATTTCTACCTGATATTTGTGCTGTGATATCATGACTGAGCTGGGGCACCATACTGGTGCATATCATTTGACCTATTTCTACCTGAGATTTGTGCTGTGATATCATGACTGAGCTGGGGCACCATACTGGTGCATATCATTTTACCTATTTCTACCTGAGATTTGTGCTGTGATCTCATGACATAGCTGTAACTAATTTCTTTTTTGTTTTCAGGGTTTCTTTTCACCTTACTTGGTAATTTAAGAGTTTACTTAACCATTTCTCTGTTTGCATGATTTAATATAACTAATTACTTCATAATCCCTTTTCTTTATCAGTCGAGTACACCAAATTATTTTTCCAATTCTTGGGTTTGCTTGTATTTTTGTTTTAGAAAATGCAGGGAGTAGGAATACAAAATAAATTAAACATTTCTCTCTACAAGGATGGGAAAAGTCTTTCAAAAGACTTTATTAAACGACATACATTTTTTTTTCAAACAGTACTCTCATTATTAAACTCGGGTATAAATCGATTTATTTGATTTATGTAGGATTTTAGACTTTTTAATTGATTTTTTTTTTTATTTAATAAGGATTTATTTATATTTTGAAAATATAGTTCAATGTGTTTTTTTTTTTTAAATTTAAATTGTATTTTTTTAATTTAAATCAGATTTTAATAATTTAAATCAAATTTTAAACATTTAAATCAGATTTTTTCTTGAATTTAATTGATTTTTGTTCTCATTTTTTAAAAAAGAATTGCATTAGATCAAGATTTTAAAGTCTATCAATGTTTATAAAGATAAAACATAATGTCTTAATATTATTTAATTAAAATTTTTGGATCAAATAGGATTTTATCTTGCTGATTTAAATTTAAGTAAAATAATAATAGAAAAATTATTCAAATCCATTTGAAAGTATTTTCATACTTTTTTCCCCACACGAAAATTTCTCATTATATTCTAATAAAAATGATTATGAAATATCAAATAATTAACTAAAAAAGTTTTTAAAAGTTAAAATCAAAGATAGTCATAATAAAGTCTCAAAATTCTTCAGCTTTCAACCTCATTTGGATTGCTTATTTCTAAAAACGAAAAAGTTAAATTGAATAAACATTAAATTTATTGTTATAAAAGTGTGCAATCATAGTTATATGTTAAGAAGTAATATATTATGTGACAAATAAGACATACCTACAAACAGGTGTTCTTTTTAGCAAGTGCCTTTAAATATAAATATATTAGATAAATAAATTTAACTAAAATCAATTGAAATCAATTTCTTTTAATCATTATTTTAATTTGCCCGATTTAAATCATCTCAACCCAGAACTCTGGTAACTTTTTTTTTTTTCTAATTTCATTGTTCAAATTGTATTTTGTTTAAAAAGACAGAAAATTGATGCTTCAAGATACAAGCCATAAAATTGTGTCTGGAAACAATTTAAATAACGTTTTCTTACTTACCGGTGCTATTTCTACTCAGATGCAAATGAAAAATTGACAGTATCTGGACATTTTTAAAAATAATGAAACTTAAAGAAAAAAAATTAGAACAATCTTGCTTACTGAAAGGTGGGCTAATTCTATTTATATGGAATGTTCTTGTAGTTCGAATTTACTTGATGGAGTAAATATCTAGGGATAGTATGTACATATTATATTACATGGTTGTCAAATATTTCTGGTCCCATGTCAGAATATTCTGGCTCATACAAATATTTCGCCTAGTCTAGGGTTGACGAGCGGTAGATCTCTACTCTGATTGTCGGACGACCATAAGGATATCTCTGTTTCTCTGACTAGTCCAATTTATAATCTATCTTAGTCCAAGGCAAGACACACTGAGTCCACGGGATAATACTCTGAGTTTATTAGCTTTATCACATATAGCAAGCTATGTAATATCAACTCCAAGTCCAGAGGTAAACAGCAATAATCACCCGTTCACAATAGGTCTGACAGACTCAGAAACACACACCCTCGTCCGTGAACATAATAGTCTCTCTCTGACAAGAAGCTCAACAAGGTCCACTGTAAGCTAGCAGTACTTTATTATTCAGGCTATATCACCACACAATTCCTTCGACATATGACAAATGTGTACAAGTATGATACAACACGACAAGAGCACTGCAACATGACCTATCAAGCCAAAGTTATCTCTCTCACCCTACTAACTCGCTTCTCTACCCCACTCAAGATAGTTCTCTCCCCTTTTATCCCCTCAACATCTCATGTACTCGTGATATGAAAATCGTTCACATTTGTTCACATTCATTCACAAGTCCCATTTGTCCCCAAAATCACAACACACAAACTCTCACTGATTTCATGACCTTGACAATGGATTTTAAGAGACAATGAAGGGGAAAAAGGTTTTAAAAAAATTTTATGCATCTTACTTTGATCAAAATGAATATTACCCTTTCCTAATACAACCTTGTTTATCCCAAACACTCACTCACAAATATTTTTCAAATAAATTCACTTAACACAGACCAATATCAAATTATATTATATATTAACTTTTGAGTTCTATTGTGTTTTAATATATTAAGTTTATTGCTTGATTGTCTAATATGCTTGTATCCAAATGCTCTCAATATATAATGTTTTAATGTTAAAATTCAAAATGTATTTCCAATTTATTAGTATTTTCCACACTAAAATGATAACTTAAAAAGTTAGTGAATCTTTAATTACAAAATTAAATCTGCAAATAAGCAGGCTATAAAGTATTTATCTGCTTGTACACTTTTGTCTTCTCATTTATGTTTCTAGTTCTAAGATCTTTTATCATTTTTAATATAAAACATGTTTTATTTGATTCGTTAAAATAAGCCAATGATTTTTTTTTTTTTTACATTTATTATATTTTTTTTGGCATTTTAAAACGTCATTGGAAACTACTATAAAAATGTCCATACAATCTTATGAGTCTAGTCCCTCCTTTTCCAACATTCATTTAATTAAAAGTGAATCATTATTTAGTCCCAATTGGTTGATATGGTTTATTTAATTGAAATTGTCAATGGTCACCTACAGGAAGATGGTGGCAGTGCTGTAAGTAATTATGTTGTAGAGAAGCAAGACAAAGCCACCGGACGCTGGGAGCCAGTCAGTAAATTTGTACGTGGCACCAAGTATGAGGTGCTTGGTTTGATTGAAGGTCACGAGTACAACTTCAGAGTGAGTGCTGAGAATGAATATGGTGTGAGTGAACCTCTGGAGACCAACCTGTCAACAGTGGCCCAGCACCCCTGGAGTAAGTGGATCATTATAATTGGCTGATTTTAATTATTATTTCTTAAACTTGTGCATTGTTTCAGTAGCAGATTTTCACATTTTTTAAAACTTGCATCAGAAATAAGAGATGCATAATCAAAAGCTATATGACATAAGAGCACAACATAAACTTGTTATAAATTACCAATGTTTATGAACGCACATTGACACAAGTGGGACACTATTTGACACTATTTGAGTTGCATTATTTATATATTTTTTTAAATCTTTTAAAATCTATTTAATAACAAAATGAAATCATCATCATTTTAGTTAATTCTAAGTTATCTTGTACAATAATTTAATTACAATTGATTTTATTTTAACCAGCCACCCCTGAGTCCCCAATGTCTGTGACTGTTGATGACATTGATGAAGCTTCTGTGACCTTGAAATGGAACAAACCCAAGAGTGATGGAGGCAAGAAGCTGGAGGGCTACGTCATTGAATACAAGGAGCCATCATCCAACAGGTGGAAGACATTCAATGACGTGCCCATCAAAGAAACAATGGGCACAGGTAAGTCCATCTCTTGTTTTGAATGTAATTGGAATATAATCTTATTTAAATTCTTACACAACACGGGGCGTAATTCTCTTGAGTTCCTGAATTTTATTTTACCTATGTTCATTTTTCTAGTGAAAGGACTTGACACCGATAAAGAGTATGAGTTCCGTGTTCGTGCCAAGAATCCTGCTGGTCTCGGTAACCCCAGTGACAGCACTGGTCCAGTCCATGTCAAGCCAAAATATGGTAAATACTAACATGCCAGTTACTGACTTCTTGATGGAAACTGTAGCTCAAATGACTTGAACAGTTACTGACTTCTTGATGGAAACTATAGCTCAAATGACTTGAAATGTCCTGAACCCGTGCCATTTGTAGTCTCATTGCCATTTGTAGTCTCATTGCCATTTGTAGTCTCATTGCCATTTGTAGTCTCATTGCCATTTGTAGTCTCATTGCTATTTGTAGTCTCATTGCCATTTGTAGTCTCATTCATTCATTCAACCTTAGTTAAACAGATGTTCATTCCAATATAATTCATTCTCTAACTTAAACACTTTTTCAAATTATATTCATTTCTCTTGTTTTCTTTTCAAACTTAGCTTCATAATGCCTTCAAATGCAATATATCATCTAATGGTAAGATGTTCTAATCTTTGAATACTTTGGTATGATTTCTGAAGAGAAATTGTTTATAAACTCAATGCTGTTTCCCCTTCCAGTGAAACCATCCACACCAGGTGTCCCTGAAGCTGCCAAAGTTGGCAAGACTTTCGTTGATCTCAAGTGGGATAAACCAAGAAATGATGGGGGTTCCAAGATCACTGGTGAGATAGAATTGAGTTTGAATATGTATCATAAGAGAGTTTCGCTATTTCTTTCCATTTAAAATTGTTGCTATTGAAGTTAAAACAGGTTGAAATATAAGCTTTAAAATTTTTTACCTCTTACATTATAAAGCTTTCAAGTAATTTTTTATTCAGGATGACATTAGTATCTTCTTGGTTAAATTTTTATTTTTAGGAATATATATATATGTATATGTGTGTGTTATTATAAAATATTTATATTGAAATAGGCCTGGGCTTTAAATATTTTATAAAAAATATAAAATTAGAAATAAGTGCATCTTTTTCATTAAAAAAAATAAATCATAAATTGTTCCCCCTTTATGCAGCAGCATCTGATTCAAATCTATTATTCATCTGTAATTATAAATAGTATGGACACATATTGAATCTAATGTTTCCTGGTCTCATCAACATATTCCATTATCCCAGGTTATGTTATTGAGAAGAGAGAAAAGGGAATGAACCTCTGGACTAAGGCCAACGAGTTCCCCGTCCTTGACAACAACTTCACAGTGTCCAGCCTGCCTGAGAACTCTGAATATGAGTTCCGCATTGCTGCTGTCAATGCAGCTGGTACAGGAGAGGCCAGTTTGCCATGTGCCCCCATTAAGATTAAAGAGAAGATTAGTAAGTTTTGAATTGTAGCCCATTTTATTCATTATTTTCGTTAGATTTCTATAAGAAATGTATAAGTTTGTTAATAGAGATTTTTTAACTCATCCCAAGTTTGTTTTGTTACATTTTTAACTTTATTTGAGATTTCTTTGTTATCTAAGAAATGTATTTGTAATAAGAATTTCCTTACCACAAAAAAAGCATCCAATATTCAATCTTTATTCAACTTCCGTAACATATATTTCATGTGAAGTACTTTTCTTGTAAACCATAATTCTTGTCAAAAATTATTTTTATAACAAAGAATTAGAAACGTAGTCAATCTGTTTGTTGTGCCCACATAAAAATTTTTATTTAACAATTATAAACAATCTTAATCGACCGTGACATGTATTTGGAACGCTAATATACGTTTTTTTGTAAAATGTATTTGTCTGTGGTTTATCCTCTGGACTCAGTTAAAAAACTGTTTGTATCCACAGCTGGGAATGCACCAGACTTTGTGAAAAAACTCAAAAACACCAAGGCAGCTCTCGGAGGGGAAGCAGTGCTGAGTGTAGAGATCTCAGGATTTCCCACTCCTCAAGTGTCATGGTCAGTTCATGTTTAATGGTGGCCAGTGAATTGGTTTCTGATTTGGTTATTGGATGGTGTTTCAGACTTCCAGTTTAGTAAATTGCTTGTTGGTCTGTATTGGGGGCATTGTATTGGTGGCATTAAATTGGTGGCATTGTATTGGTGGCATTAAATTGGTGGCATTGTATTAGTGGCATTGTAATGGTGGCAATATATTGGTGGCATTGTATTAGTGGCATTGTATTGGTGGCAATATATTGGTGGCATTGTATTAGTGGCATTGTATTGGTGGCATTGTATTGGTGGCATTGTATTGGTGGCATTGTATTAGTGGCATTGTATTGGTGGCATTGCATTAGTGGCATTGTATTGGTGGCATTGTATTAGTGGCATTGTATTGGTGGCAATATATTGGTGGCATTGTATTAGTGGAATTGTATTGGTGGCAATATATTGGTGGCATTGTATTGGTGGCAATATATTGGTGGCATTGTATTGGTGGAATGAGGTTTATGATTACTTGATAATTGTGTATTGTCAGTGTGACCAGGGGATGATGAGTGCACTGTAAACAGGAAACAGAAGTTAAATTTAAAAGTATATTTCAATACATCATGATGAAATACTAGATGACCTATTTAAAGGCATGATAATGTACAGCCTCTGACCAAGCATTTAATCTCATATAGCATCTGTGGAGTTATGTCCCCAAAGATATTCACTTTTAACTTTGCTGTTCTTCAAACTGGCAGGTACAGAAACGGTGTTGAGATTGGTTACGGGGGTCGTAACCGTGTCAAAGTTGATGGCGACATGTACAGCTTGATCATCAATGAAGTGTACGACAAGGACGCAGGGGAAATAACCTGTGAGGTCAAGAATTCTCTTGGAAGAGAAACATGCTCAGCCCAACTTTCCGTGCTTGGTAGGAGAATTTTGGTGTCAGTGCATTCCATTTAGTAATGCTACATTTTATTCACTAAATGTAAACAAAGCTGGGTTCAATTCATTTTAATGATATGTCGATAAGCCAATTTTTTTCCTCTATCTCCTCCTTAAACTCTCTATCTCCTCCCTAAACTCTGGCTGTCTGATTCCCTAAACTCTGTATCTTCCCTAAACTCTGTCTATCTCTTCCCTAAACTCTGTCTCCTCCCTAAACTCTGTATCTCACCTAAACTCTGTCTATCTCTTCCCTAAACTCTTTCTGTCTCCTCTCATAAGTCTGTCCATCTCCTCTCTAATCTCTGTCTATGTCCATCCTAAACTCTGGACAATTTCAAACAACTTTATTCCCTTCTTTCCCCCAGCTCCTCCAAGGCTTGATAAAGACCTCAAAGATCAAAAGGTGACTGCTGGCGAACAGTTTAAAGTCAAGCTACCATTTTCTGGTACTGGTCCTTTCGAAGTCAAAGTTAAAAAAGATGGGAAGGAGGTTCAAGAAAGTGATCGCATTAAAATCTCACCTTTCGATGACTTTATCACATTTGTTATCAAAGGTAAATTTTGTCATATTTATAATTATAAATCTAAGGTTTGTTTGTTATTATAAGTCTAAGGTTTTATTTGAACATGCTAAAAAATCCAATTTGAAGCCATCAGAAACTTCAATGATATATCAATAAAAGCAAGTTGTTTCAGCTTAGCCAGTCGGCTGCTTTGTTCAATAAAATGTTGGCATGGTTCCAACAAGATTGCTAACATCACAATTGGCATACAAAAGCTTTCTTTTGTCCCCTGTCCCCTCTATTTAACACTTGACAATTTAACTATTTCAGAAACTGACAGAGATGATACCGGACGATACAGTATTGAAATCAGCAATGACAGCGGCTCAGTGTCTGCACCCTTTCAGCTCAAAGTTGTTAGTAAGTGACCTTGATGACATCATTGACCTTCTCTCTTGTCCTGCATTTAGAGCTCCAGTAAAATGTTCAAGATTTTGACATATTATCTCTTAAACCATCCCTAAAATAATCTCAGCAGTGTTGACATGGAAAACTAAAAGAAAGGATTTTTTTGGTGGTTTTTTAAAAATATAATTTAAAAAGTGTCAACACTATTTTCATGCATTGTTATATATTCTCCTGCTGATGTTAACATTGTATCACTTTAAGAGTCTGTTGATGTTAACGTTGTATCACTTTAAGAGTCTGCTGATGTTAACGTTGTATCACTTTAAGAGTCTGCTGATGTTAACGTTGTATCACTTTAAGAGTCTGCTGATGTTAACGTTGTATCACTTTAAGAGTCTGTTGATGTTAACGTTGTATCACTTTAAGAGTCTGTTGATGTTAACGTTGTATCACTTTAAGAGTCTGTTGATGTTAACGTTGTATCACTTTAAGAGTCTGTTGATGTTAACTTTGTATCACTTTAAGAGTCTGCTGATGTTAACGTTGTATCACTTTAAGAGTCTGCTGATGTTAACGTTGTATCACTTTAAGAGTCTGCTGATGTTAACGTTGTATCACTTTAAGAGTCTGCTGATGTTAACGTTGTATCACTTTAAGAGTCTGCTGATGTTAACGTTGTATCACTTTAAGAGTCTGCTGATGTTAACGTTGTATCACTTTAAGAGTCTGCTGATGTTAACGTTGTATCACTTTAAGAGTCTGTTGATGTTAACGTTGTATCACTTTAAGAGTCTGTTGATGTTAACGTTGTATCACTTTAAGAGTCTGTTGATGTTAACGTTGTATCACTTTAAGAGTCTGTTGATGTTAACGTTGTATCACTTTAAGAGTCTGTTGATGTTAACTTTGTATCACTTTAAGAGTCTGTTGATGTTAACGTTGTATCACTTTAAGAGTCTTGCTGTTAACGTTGTATCACTTTAAGAGTCTGTTGATGTTAACGTTGTATCACTTTAAGAGTCTGCTGATATAGGGAGTGAGCTGATAATGGTCTGACCAAGTCAATGTTATTATCTCCTAGGTCCACCTGGAGCCCCCACAGGTCCTCTGGGTGTATCTGACATCACCAAACACACCTGTCGGTTGGCATGGAAACCACCCAAGGATGATGGTGGTGGTAAAATCAACAGCTACCTGGTCGAGAGACAGGAGTTGGGCAAACCATACTGGGTCACAGTCTCTTCCCACTGCAAGGTGAGAAGGGCACATTTAAATAGTAATGAGAATCCTTGGTTAAAAGGACACACAGAGCCCATTGTTCATTATAAGATGTTAAGGAACATAATTTTTTCAAACTAATATTT
The DNA here is from genome assembly GCA_964017045.1 of Omphiscola glabra. Classification (NCBI taxonomy): domain Eukaryota; kingdom Metazoa; phylum Mollusca; class Gastropoda; family Lymnaeidae; genus Omphiscola; species Omphiscola glabra. The sequence continues at coordinate 6,553,299 of OZ024802.1, forward strand.
CTGAAATATTTTTTTTAAATTATAACTTTACTTGCTTTTTAGCATTAACAGATACGTTGTTCATGGAAAGTTAATTTACTTAATATTTATGAGAGAATTACGCCATATATACCACTGTGGAACCTGTTTGTCCCTAGGATACTAGTATTGATGTCCAGGGCTTGTATGAAAATAGCCAGTACTTATTCAGGGTTGCTGCAGTCACAGAGAACGGACCAGGTGAATTTTTGCAGGCAGAAACTCCCATCGTTGCCAAGATGCCATTTGGTAAGTTTTGTAAACCATTAACTAAACTTCTTAGAGACATTGTTCAACCACAACTTTTTTGTACCAAACCTGGTGATGGTTTTTTTTTTTTTTTTTCACTTAGTGGAACTTCTGTGGAACATGAGATGTGTTTCACAAAGAAGGGGCTTCATTCAATGCAGACTGGCTGCATAATTGTATGCTTGAGTAATAGTTAGGATGATTTTAGTCAACTGCTATTCTAAAGATCAAGAAGATTATTGGAACATAAATTCAGTGGAGTTTTTATAATCCAAGTAAAATATTTTCTTGTCCAGATGCCCCGGAATCGCCAGGCACGCCAAATGTCACAGAGGTTGGTGGCGACTTTGTCAGCCTGACCTGGGACAAACCCAGATCAGACGGAGGCGGCAAGATCCAGGGCTACTGGATAGAGAAGAGGGAGCATGGCACAGAGAACTGGTCAAGGGTCAACAACAACCCGTGCATCACAAACATGATCAACATCCCGAACCTCATTGAAGACCGTCATTACGAGTTCCGTGTGTTTGCCCAGAATGAGGCTGGATTGAGTAAACCGTCCACTGCCTCTAACACTGTCAAAATCAAAGATCCTCAAGGTAACTGATTGACTGGTCTGGACATTTGACAGATTTAGGATACGATTTTGAAATATCAGTATTACAATATTATTTCTATGTGTGCTAAGGCATTTAATGTTAATTTCTAGTAATTTATTGTCTGGTACTAAGTTCAATAGTAACAATTCAGATGTTTGGTCTAGCATAACTTTTACTTAATGATATGAAGTTATAGAAATGTATTGTATGAATAAACAGTTTTCTCCCTGCTCTTCTTTTCTTTCATAACAATGATAGAAAAAAATTTCAGAAATGTGAAATGATCAGCACAAATTTAAGTTTTCTATTAAAAGGTAAAGCATTATGGGTAGTTTCTCAGCATCGATTTTATGAGACTATAACATTGTTGGCCTATTCCCCCTACAGCTGCTGATGTCCCAGAATTCACCAGCGGTCTCAGGAAGCTACAGGCTGTTGAGGGCAAGTCTGCCAGGTTTGAGTGTGAGGTGTCAGGAAATCCCAAACCAGACATTCAGTGGTGAGTCTTCAATGTTCATCTGTCAGTCTCTTACCAGACATTCAGTGGTGAGTCTTCAATGTTCATTTGTCAGTCTCTTACCAGACATTCAGTGGTGAGTCTTCAATGTTCATTTGTCAGTCTCTTACCAGACATTCAGTGGTGAGTCTTCAATGTTCATCTGTCAGTCTCTTACCAGACATTCAGTGGTGAGTCTTCAATGTTCATCTGTCAGTCTCTTACCAGACATTCAGTGGTGAGTCTTCAATGTTCATCTGTCAGTCTCTTACCAGACATTCAGTGGTGAGTCTTCAATGTTCATTTGTCAGTCTGACCAGACATTCAGTGGTGAGTCTTCAATGTTCATCTGTCAGTCTGACCAGACATTCAGTGGTGAGTCTTCAATGTTCATCTGTCAGTCTGACCAGACATTCAGTGGTGAGTCTTCAATGTTCATCTGTCAGTCTCTTACCAGACATTCAGTAGTGAGTCTTGAATGTTCATTTGTCAGTCTCTTACCAGACATTCAGTGGTGAGTCTTCAATGTTCATTTGTCAGTCTGACCAGACATCTAATGAGATACTTTTCATCAGACTGTACATCTTTATATAATCTGTTAATCTCTAACAAGTATTTTATTATGTCTAGTTTTATTTTGTTATGCACAATATTTTTTCTGAGATTAACTTTTCTAGATTTCTGCCCCCCCGGGCCACCCGACCCCCACCCCTTTTGTGTGTGTGTCCTGAGTTTGAGTCTTTTCACAGGAACACTCATAAGTGACTTTAACATAGGAAGGCTTAGACTTTGAGAAGAATATTGCATAAATAATAATAGTATAATATCTTAATATAAAATAACTTTTAATTTGAAATCTTTGATCTATTTTTTTTTAAATGACTAGAATACTTTCTGTGACCAAATGTTAAATTTGCTGCTGTTCAAGGTTTAAGGGAGTCAGGGAGATCTACGACAGCGACAAGTTTGAGATTTCCACCGAGGGCGACAAACAGATTCTTGTCGTGAGAAACATCTACGGTGAGGACGCTGATGAGTACTCAGTCCGGGCAACCAACAGGGGAGGAAGTCGTGTTTCACGAGCGGAGCTGGAGATCAGATGTAAGTTTATCTATCCCTATTTATATCTAATTTATTTATCTATTCCTGTTTATATCTAATTTATATTCCAGCTATGAGCAGGTCATGCAGGTATGTTGAATCTCAAACTTTGTGAATGTAGCATCACTCAAAACTTCACTGTATTTTGTAGATCTCTTGTGTTTTGAGAGTTCTTGAAAACCTGTATTTCTATTAACATAAAAACACAAGCATTAAATGTAAGAACATTTATATGAAAGGATCATCAGGGACAACTTTAAGACAAGAAATGTCAAGGTTTTCTCGCCATCCCTTAACAACTTGCCCCTATAATCCCATAACAACTTGCCCTTATAATCCCATAACAACTTGCCCCTATAATCCTACAGCATTTTATTATAGTTCATTCTCACAATCCTGACAGCTCCGCCAAAAATCAATGTGCCGCCACGATTCAGAGATGTTTGTACGTTTGAGAAGGGAGAGAATGTGACCTTGAAGATACCGTTCACCGGCAACCCTAAGCCAACAGTTAAATGGGTCCGTGACAACGAGGAACTGCGGGGGTCAAGGTTAGTTTAGTTTAGGTCAAGGTTAGTTTTGGTTTAGGTCAAACTTATTAGCTCAGTCATGATGTACAACAACAACATAAGAGCTCTCTTTTGTGTGCTCGATTTCTGACACATTTTTTTTTTAATATAAGGATCTTTGAGTGGATTTGTAAAAAGTCATTTATTAATACAGAGGATATTCTTGTGAGATAGTGAACTTTGGATGTTGATATGTCAGGTTCCAGTCTGAAGTGACAGACCGTCATGCCATCCTGACCATCAAAGATGCCAGCAAGTTAGATGACGGACCATACAGACTGGTGCTGGAGAATGAACTAGGATCTGATTCAGTAGTCCTGAAAGTTCAAGTTAACGGTAGGTTGGATGTGTGGTAGGTTGGATGTGTTGTAGGTTGGTTATGCGGTAGGCTGGATGTGCGGTAGGTTGGATGCACGGTAGGTTGGATGCACGGTAGGTTGGATGCGCGGTAGGTTGGATGCGCGGTAGGTTGGATGCGTGGTAGGTTGGATGTGCGGTAGGTTGGATGTGGGGTAGGTTGGATGTGCCTTAGGTTGGATGTAGGGTAGGTTGAATGTAGGGTAGGTTGGATATGCGGTAGGTTGGATGTGCTGTAGGTTTGATGTGCGGTAGGTTGGATGCGCGGTAGGGTGAATGTTTGGTAGGTTGGACGTGCGGTAGGTTGGATGTGCGGTAGGTTGGATGTGTGGTAGGTTATATGTGCTTACAGTGTTTCTACCTTAATGGAGAGCTAGTAATAGAAGTACTTTATTTATCAGATGATTTATTCGTGCTGATTGGCAAATTGTCATAAGGAGTTCGTGTCATATATGTCACAACTTTTATTGTCAGCCTCAAGAGCTGAAGACAGAGTTCAGAAACATATTTTTTTTTAGAGTAGTTTAGGTATTTGGAAATTGTAACACATATAAATTAATATTTGATTTAACTGGGTCGCTTCTGAAGGGGGTTACCAAGATTACTTTCAAACATTTTTAACTTATACTTATTAACTTTTTGACCTCTCTCACCTATATCAATCCATAATTACAGATCGCCCGGATCCACCAAGGTTCCCGGTCGTGGAGAATATCCGTGACGACTCTGTTGTGTTGTCATGGAAACCACCACTCAATGATGGCGGCAGCTTCATCACGGAGTATGTCGTTGAAAGAAATGAACCACCAGGTGACAAGTGGGTCAGAGTGGCTGCCACCAGGTGAGGAGGACTGCACTCAGATATTGGTGTTATATTGACAACTAGGAAAACTAATAAAAAGACCTTTAGAATTATGAGATGTTAGATTCTTTTATGATTCTTTTATATTTGGTGTAGTTTCTACTTATTAGTTTGTAATGTGTTGCAGAGAAATGAATTTCATTTGGTATTTCTTATATATTCTACCAGGTTCAACTTCCATAATGTTGCCGGCCTGTCACCCAACAAAGAGTATCGTTTCCGTGTATTTGCTGACAATTTCTACGGCCGCAGTGAAGCCTGCGAGCCCACGGCACCCATCAAGACAGAGGAACCAGAAGCCATCCGCAAGAAGAAGCAGCTGGAGGGTAAGTTGGGAATATAATAAACTTATCATTTAATAAGATGGATTGTTGTATACACAATCCCTAGCTAAATGGAAAGTGAATCGTTAGTCTGATATACAAGATGGATTGTTGTATATAAATTAGCATGATATAAATCATTCATCAACTATTTTTAGAGGCAGCTAACTTAGACTAATTTTAAGCAGTTTAAGCAATATAATAGTTCTTCCATAAAGTGGCGTGTTTTGAAACAAATCTTTTATATTACTTTTATATTACTTTTATATTACTTTTATATTACTTTTTTCCAGATGAGTTTGGCCGAAGAGTGAGAGGCAAATATAACGGACCTCAGATTAATGACTACGACAAATTTTGTAAGTTGACTTTTTAAAATGTACTTTCAAAATTGTTGAGTATATTAATTAGTTGAATATATTAATGAGTTGAATATCTAATCAAATTTACAAAATTTTATCTCAAAAAAGAACTTATGTTAAAAAAGTTTGTATGACATTGTTGTAAATTTAAGTTGACCTTGAAAAATAAAATCTCATCTCCTTGTCCTCTCACATCCATGCTCTCTCACATTCTTGTCCTCTCACATCCTTGTCCTCTCATGTCCTCTCACATCTTTGTCCTCTCATGTCCTCTCACATCCTTGCTCTCTTACATCCTTGTCCTCTCATGTCCTCTCACATCCATGCTCCTTCACATTCTTGTCCTCGCACATCCTTGTCCTCTCATGTCCTCTCACATCCTTGCCCTATCACATCCATGTCCTCTCACATCCTTGTCCTCTCTTGTCCTCTCACATCCTTGACCTCTCATGTCCTCTCACATCCTTGACATCTCACATCCTTGACCTATCATGTCCTCTCACATCCTTGTCCTCTCATGTCCTCTCACATCCTTGCCCTATCATGTGCATGTCCTCTCATGTCCTCTCACATCCATGTCCTCTCATGTCCTCTCACATCCTTGTCAAATGTTGTGTTGTGTCCATTTAACAGATGAAGACATTTGGAAGAAATACGTCCCTCAGCCCGTAGAGGTCAAACAAGGCAGCGTCTATGATTACTATGATATCCTTGAAGAGCTCGGAAGGTAAATTGTTGACATGATTGACCTCGTCATCACCGACCAAAAATTTTTTTTTAATTGTTGTGTTTGTAGAAAGAGTGCAGTCACGATGGGAATCTACTTTCTATTTGCAGTGGGGCCTTCGGAGTTGTGCACCGGTGCATAGAGAAAGCCACAGGTCGCGTGTTTGTGGCCAAGTTCATCAACACGCCATATCCGCTGGATAAGTACACGGTGAAGAATGAGATCTCAATCATGAACCAACTGCACCACCCCAAGCTCATCAATCTCCATGATGCTTTTGAAGACAAATACGAGATGGTGTTGATTCTTGAGTTGTAAGTAGCAAGTTTGTGTAGCCATTTGCTAGCGTAAAGCTCTGTACATAAAGCCTTGTCAATTTGTGGCTTCCGCAAACTTCAGTCTACTGAAAGTTGTAATACAAAGATTATTTAAATAGCTTCTTAAAAGCCATAATGTGATATTTTTGTTGTCATAAATAACCCCTGTGTCCATGTGTTACCAGCCTGTCGGGAGGAGAACTGTTTGACCGCATAGCCGCTGAGGATTACAAGATGTCTGAAGCTGAGGTCATCAACTACATGCGTCAAGCTTGTGAAGGCCTCAAACACATGCACGAACACAGCATTGTGCATCTGGACATCAAGGTGTGCTCATCAACATGCCTTTTTTTTTAAAACTTAAATTAAACTATAAAAAAAACTCTTTAAAAAAAAGTATATTTAAAAAAAAAAGAATCAATGTTCATAATATTCCCATGAATAATTTAAATAAAAGCTGCCGTGATGTTAACGAGTATTAAAATTATGCAAATGATTTCATCAACATATAATTATTTCTAGTTATTAATTTATGTTTTTCCCTAATTATGATTGGTCCAAGTTATGATTAGTCCCAGTTATGATTGTTCCAAGTTATGATTAATCCAAGTTATGATTAGTCCAAGTTATGATTGGTCCAAGTTATGATTGGTCCAAGTTATGATCGGTCCAAGTTATGATTAGTCCAAGTGATGATTAGTCCAAGTGATGATTAGTCCAAGTGATGATTAGTCCAAGTGATGATTGTTCCAAGTTATGATTGGTCCAATTGATGATTAGTCCAAGTGAGGATTAGTCCAAGTGATGATTGGTCCAAGTGATGATTAGTCCAAGTGAGGATTAGTCCAAGTGATGATTAGTCCAAGTGATGATTAGTCCAAGTGATGATTAGTCCAAGTGATGATATTTTTGTTCATATTTTGGCTTATAGCAGTTGACAAAACAAAGCTGATCTTGTTATAAAGTTTGGATCAAAATTGGATGGAATTGAGTTAACACAGTCTATGCAAAATAGTTGATTTCAAATGATGTTTTATAAGTTAACTTCTGCACCGCAGAAGGAATCAAAGAAATACTCTTTTATAAACACAAGAGTTAAGACATAACAAAGCGGTTAGAAAACTAAAGTAAATGCTAAAGTAAAAGAAAGAGTTTAGTGGCTCCAGCATTTTTGGTTTCATTTCTGAATAGTTTTCTTGCTTCTGCTCTTGCGTGCTGTTTGACTCAAGTTAAAGTTAAAACCATTTATACTTGTCCCATTATGTGCACTACTAATACACACACAACACAGACACACCATTAACACAGACACAACACCCAGCACAGACACACCACCCAGCACAGACACACCACCCAACACAGACACACCACCCAACACAGACACACCACCCAACACAGACACACCACCCAACAAAGACACACCACCCAACAGACACACCACCCAACAGACACACCACCAACAGACACACCACCCAACACAGACACACCACCCAACACAGACACACCACCCAACACAGACACACCACCCAACACAGACACACCACCCAACAAAGACACACCACCCAACAAAGACACACCACCCAACAGACACACCACCAACAGACACACCACCCAACAAAGACACACCACCCAACAGACACACCACCCAACACAGACACACCACCCAACACAGACACACCACCCAACACAGACACACCACCCAACACAGACACACCACCCAACAAAGACACACCACCCAACAAAGACACACCACCCAACAGACACACCACCAACAGACACACCACCCAACACAGACACACCACCCAACAAAGACACACCACCCAACAAAGACACACCACCCAACAGACACACCACCAACAGACACACCACCCAGCACAGACACACCACCCAACACAGACACACCACCCAACACAGACACACCACCCAACAGACACACCACCAACAGACACACCACCCAGCACAGACACAAAGAAATTACATGGCATGGAAAAGCAAAAATGAATCATATCTAACTGAGACCCAAAACAATGTGTGTCCCATGTGCGGGAATGCCTTCCAGGCGCAAATAGGACTGCCATGCCACAGTGTAGAATATAGCCTTGGTCATCTTGGTATGCAAAGGACAAACATCAAGACAAACATGACCATTACAGAGACAGCACTAAGACAGATCATGTGCCTTCTTGTCAACAGCCAGAAAACATCATGTGTGAGACAAAGAAGGCCAACAGTGTCAAGATCATCGACTTTGGTCTGGCCACTAAACTTAACCCTGATGAGATTGTCAAGGTCACCACAGCCACTGCAGAGTTTGCTTCCCCTGAAATTGTCGATCGAGAGCCTGTGGGCTTCTACACCGACATGTGGGCCATCGGTGTCTTGGCCTATGTTTTGTAAGTACCATTGAGTCATGTAGCAATTGTTAAATGAAAAAAAAATCTGTGCACTAAAAAATGTTACTGACGATGTGTGTGGAACAAGACTTTGTCAGTAAATATAGTGATAGTGAAATAAATACAAACTTATTTGAAATAATCCTGGACTATAATTGTTGGATGACTAATTCTCATCACAAAATAAATTAAAATTATATAATATTTAGTACTATTAATTAACAAGTTGTTATGACTCTATATTTAATCCCATTATTAAAAAAGTTGTTAGTCCTTATGTCCTTTCACGTTTTCCAGTGAAGATGAATAATCAATACATGATATGTGTATGCCTAGAAATTTGAGTTGTATACGTAAGGAGTTATCTCAAGCCATCGTAGATTAGACACTAACAGAAACTTAAGGACTGCAATAATATTAATGCCTTACAGGTTAAGTGGTCTTTCACCATTTGCTGGAGAAGATGACCTTGAAACCCTACAGAATGTCAAGAGATGTGACTGGGAGTTCGATGAGGAAGCCTTCTCTTCAGTATCGCCTGAGGCCAAAGATTTCATCAGAAACTTGTTGCAGAAGGAGCCTAAGTAAACTAAGCTTTCTTTGCCATTCATGAAGTGTATCAATTAATATCAGTGAGATTCATTATAAACAAAAATGTATCAATTAATACCAGTGAGATTCATTATAAACAAAAATGTATCAATTAATACCAGTGAGATTCATTATAAACAAAAATGTATCAATTAATACCAGTGAGATTCATTATAAACAAAAATGTATCACAGAAACTGATCTAAGTTTGCTATAACTTGTATGTGTCTCATTTTTTAGTTTCTGTTGTTATTTCTACCCATTCTGTGTTGTAAAAAGTAAAAAAACTTTTTAAGCAAATAAAATTTATGCAAAACTTTTTATACATTTAACAGTATTTTAAGGTCAGTATCAAAACAAGGCTTTCAACAAATTTGATAATTACGAATGAGAAATGAACAATATCAGAAAGTAAAAATCAATTTATCCACCCGTCACTATTCAAGTCTTAAATTCAAAACTCATGATAATAGTCTCAGAGGTTTAATGTTCAATTTCAAATAGTTAACTTGATCTTTCATCTACCAGGAAGAGGATGACAGTACATGAATCTTTGGAGCACGCATGGCTTCAGGTAGATATTCAATGAAATGTTTACTGACTTAAATTTTGATATATACATTTTGATATATACATTTTGATATATACATTTTGATATATACATTTTGATATATACATTTTGATATATACATTTTGATATATACATTTTGATATATACATTTTGATATATACATTTTGATATATACATTTTGATATATACATTTTGATATATACATTTTGATATATACATTTTGATATATACATTTTAATATATACATTTTGATATATACATTTTGATATCAGCTTTATTTCTACTATAAAAGTTGCAGATTCTTAACATTTTCAGATTTCTAAAAGAACATTATTTTAAAGTCAATAGAAGTTAACAATTTTGCTCATGACATGGTTAAAATAGGAATGAATCATGAAGAAATAGTAGCTATAAATTCTTCAAAGATTTCTTTCTTTCCTTTTTAGGGTGATCACAGCAATCTGACGAACCGTATTCCTTCCAGCCGTTACAACAGAATCAGACAGAAAATCAAGGAAAAATATGTAAGTATGAGAGTCATGAGACTCGGTTCCATCTCATTGCCACAAGCGAGGAATCTTGAACAATCCATTTACAAGCCATTTAAGCCTTATTGGAATATCTGTTGACTTGAACATAATGTTTCATGCACTTGTTGGGAATACTTTCTTGTCACAGCAATGGTTTCCTCAACGGTTGCCACGGCAATTGTTGCTATTTAACTGCAAAACTTTTAATATAGTCACAGCGAAGGTTGCTATTAAAATGCAAGACTGTTTATATAGTCAATTCTATGGGGAAGCTGTTACAGAAATATTGCAGATTTATACATTTCAAAAAAGATATTTATAAATTGATAATTATTTAAAAAGCGTTAGAAATCCTCCTTTTAGTTTAGTGAAATTTATCTTGACCTTATTAATATTACTTTTATTGAATGCCACATGTTGGAAGTCAGCACTAATTTCTTAGCCTCAGTCAGTATTTCAGATGTAAAGCTCAAATAACTGAATTTGCATGTTTGCATGACCTTTGACCTGCCTGTGATTACAGGGTTAATGCTGTTGGTTAGGGTAAGAGGGAATTTTCTCACATTTTCATTGTCTTTTAATGATGGACTTGTAAAATAAGTTAAAAGTGGAATGATCCATGATTTATTTTACTACAAACCTACATTCTCATTATTGAACTCTATGTCCTAAACATCACATCACAAATGTGTATTTCCTTAGTCATTTATTTTGTTATATGAATGAGAAATATTGTACAGAATTTCATTGGTGCCCAAGCTAATGGTGTCTGTCTTGATACTCTAACTTAATTCTGAAGTAATATTACTAGACCCTAGCGGTCATTGTATGTGAAATTAACCACACAAAAACAGACTAAGATGAGATCATTGTATCCAATGAGTACTTTAGAAATAGGTCAGCACCTTAAGTGTAGGATGCATTTTTTAAAGTTGATTTCTCATGCACTCATTGACACCATTTTGCTGTTTGTCCCCAAGGCTGATTGGCCAGCACCACAACCAGCCATTGGTCGCATTGCCAACTTCAGCTCTCTGCGTAAACACAGGCCTCAAGAATACCAGATTTATGACTCTTACTTTGGTGAGCTACATTTTCATTTAAAAATTTATTCATTTGGATTTTCTATACATATAATCATTATTTGAATGAGAAGCCTATTTTTGAAATAAATAAGCATTCACACATTTAAATGTTTTTCTTATTGCGTGAACTTGGTTAAATATTTGTTGACAACAAAACATTTAAAAATAATTCTTAATTCAGATCGCAAAGAGGCTGCCCCCAGGTTTGTTCGCAAGCCTCGCAACCAGTTGGCTGTTGAAGGTCAAACTGCCAAGTTTGATTGTAAAATTGTTGCTGCCTCCCCACCAATTATTACTTGGTGAGTTTCTTATAAACAAAATGGAATTAGTAACACATTTTTTAGAACTTATTGTCATTCATCATAATGTGATCAATTTCAATTAAAAAAGGAAAGAATTTGATCATGCCATGTCTTTGACTATCAGGTACAAAGATTTGATCATGCCATGTCTTTGACTATCAAGTACAAAAATTTGATCATGCCATGTCATTTGACTATCAGGTACAAAGATGACAGCATCCTGGGACAGAGCTACAAACACATGCAGAAATACATGGGCCTAGAGTATGAGCTCAAGATCTCTAGGATTAAGTTGGAGGATAAGGGAGAGTATATCGTCAGGGCTGAGAACTCTTTTGGACGCAAAGATGAAAAAGCTACACTCAAGGTGGAAGGTAAGGTTTTATGGATGATTCCTTTCTGCTGTATTTATCATCAGTGTTTTTTTAAAATGCTAATAAGTGTTGCTGTCTGTCGAATGTTTGTGTCAGTAGAGTGTTGTCAGTAGCAATGAAAACTGAACATATTGTTTTTAAAATCCAGTTTACCATTGACCCATGTCATAATTTTCAGTTTGTGGGTGTCCATTTGGTTTGAAATGGGGAAACAAATCTTCATTTCTCTTTAGTGTTTATTTGAATAGGCTCTAAACCAAAATGTTTCATTTTTATTTCCAGCTAGCCCTGATAAGCCTTCAGCCCCAAGCAGGGAAACAACTCCAATGAGGAAGTAAGTCCATGTCAATGTTTCTCAAGCTTGTTAAAAGAGTTTTTAGTGAATATATAATATTTGCTTGAAGGTTTTTCTTGCCCTCATGATGGATTTTTTTTTTTTTTTTTTTTTTTCATTTCTTTAGGAAGCGTGTGTTTGAAGAAAAAGAATTTGAAAAACCCATTGAAGATCTGTGCCCCAACTTCAACTTTGACCTTCGACCTCGAATCATTCAAGCTCATTCAGAGTTCAAACTTATCTGCTGTGTCCAAGCTCATCCACCTCCTAAAGTAAGCAAAGAAAATTTTAAGCTCATTGTATTTGTCTGATTACTTGAGAGCTCATCCACCTCCTAAAGTAAGCAAAGAAAATTTTAAGCTCATTGTATTTGTCTGATTACTTGAGAGCTCATCCACCTCCTAAAGTAAGCAAAGAAAATTTTAAGCTCATTGTATTTGTCTGACTACTTGAGAGCTCATCCACCTCCTAAAGTAAGCAAAGAAAATTTTAAGCTCATTGTATTTGTCTGATTACTTGAGAGCTAGTTAAATTGGCATAAAGAAGGTAGAACCATTCATAAATACCAGTTAAACGAAATTCTAGAACCATACATATATACAAGTAGTTCAACAAAATTCTACCAAAGTTACATGCTTCATTGAAAATTCCTAGAAAATATTTTTTTTTAAATTTCTTGCCACGTGCATTGTATTAAATTATTTATAGAATTCTGTCAAAGAATTTTTAACTGAATTTTTAAAGAAAAATTACCATATGGGTTTAAAATTTTTTAAAAATAAAATGCTGGTTTTACAAATATACATGACAAAGTTTCATAATTGCTAAGACTACCCGATTAAACCATTTAAAAAAAATATTTATTCCTAAGATAAATGGGATACTGGAAAGAAAGAGATCTATTCATAACATAAATGGGATAGTTGAGAGAAAGAGACTTAATAAAAGTAATTGAAAGTTTAACATGTTGAGAATTTCATGCCTTTAAATCCGTTAGAGATATTTGTAAATTCTTTCAGAACACTATGTCCTATCAGACCAATACATGAGTTATTTGTACGTAACAGGTCCAGTGGTATAAAGATGGTAAGCCCATCCAAGATGGAGAGCACTACACCATTGTCTACTCCTTTGGTATCTGCACCATGGAGATCTCTAATGCTAAGCCTGACGACTCTGGTAAATACACCTGCATTGCTACCAACCCACTGGGAGAGCATGAGACAAGTTGTAAAGTTATAGTTGAAGGTAAGTAAGAAGTTATAAATCCAGATTGATAAAGTAAGAAAGGTGGTGTGCACCAGATAAAGTAAGATAGGGGGTGCATACCATTCAAGTAAGAGAGGGTGCGCACCAATAGAGCAAATATTCAAATGGATCAAATTTGTATCCCTTATAGTTACATATGTATTATAGCCAATATAACCATTGTTGCAAGGGATTCCATTAGAAACAACCTTTATGAGCTACAATTGAAATTAATGGCCCTTTAAAAAAAAAAACCAAGAGATTGCTGAAGAACCAAGAAAATATAAAAAGGCTGCTATAAAAAGGCTGCTATAAAAAGGCTGCTATAAAAAGGCTGCTATAAAAAGGCTGCTATAAAAAGGCTTATTCAAATTACTTTTGAAAACTTTTCAAGGCCCAGATAGTTGACCTTAATATTTAACATATTATTAAAAAAAACATTATTTAAAGACTAATGCAGCATTAGGATAATTATTTATTATTGTGAAAGCATTGGCTGTTTATCACTTAAAATAATATAGGATCTACTATGGGATCATAGCTATCACAATTCCCTGTGGGATCTCATTCTTAGGTGTGATCCTGTTCCCTGGTGGAATCCCTTTTCCTTGTGGGATCCTGTTCTCGGGTGAGATCCCATTCCCAGTGGGATCCCATTGCTTGGTCGATCCCCTTCCATGGTCATGCCGTTTTAGTTATCTCTAAGATAAAGGGCACTGGAAAAATTCTTAACATTAAATAATGGAGTTAAAAGTGGTTCCAAAATGCTGGAGGTCTAGCTATTTGATTTTTAATATTAGGACCCCAAATTGTTTGGATATAATTAGGTTTAAATCCACCAATATTTAGTTATGTTTTATGAAGTGTGTGGCTACCAAGTTTTGCTGAGATCTATCGATTGCCATAGAAGTCTATATAATTAACTAAGCCTACTGTTATGTATATAGTTTATATAAGGGAAAAATGAAATTGGGACCCTCCACCACCAAGGATGGGAATTATGAGTTCAGAACCCACAAGTCTATAAATCTGGCTATCTAAATGTATGTGTACTATATTTGGTCTATATCAATTCACCCACCCATGCAGCAGCCTATGTTTCAACTTAAATTTATAAAGCTCATACAAAGACAAAAAGGAAATTTGGGCCCTCTACCCTGAACGGGATATTTTGAAAAGTTCAAAGCCCCCCCCCCCCATCCTATTTTATTTCATTATGGATAAAGAAGAGTGTGTGTGCTAAGTTTGGTAATTATCCATCAAGCTATGTACAAAATATATGTGGAGCAAACAGACAAACAAATGTTCACCTTTTTTATAAATACATACTAGCAATATACCCAGTGTTGCTGGGAATGTCATTTGAAAAAAAAACTTCTACAGCCTTTAGCTAACATTGAAATAAAGGGCTCTGTAAAAAAAACACGTAGCTAAAGTAAAATAATTTTTTTTAAATTGTTCCCCTAGAACAAAATATTTATAATAGCTTGTGTAAACATTTTGTTCCCCAATGGCATCTGATTCTCTGATAGGATCCCATTCCCCGATGGAACATCCATGTCCTGAATGGATCCCATTCCCGGGGAGATTCAATTTCCTGGTGTGATCCAGTTGTCAGTGGGATCCCATTCTCTGATGGGACCCTGTTCCCAGTTTGATCCCATTTCCTGGTGGGATCCTGTTCCTCTGTGGAATCCCATTTCTTGTGGGATCCTTTTTTCCCGGTAGGATTATGAAGAGTATTTTTAACAACTTTGGCTAAGATCCATTAATACCGGTAGAAGTGTGTACTGTAATCTATGTCTTCAACATCATTTATTTATATAGCTTAGGCTATTATAAGAGAAAATTAATTTGGACTTTTTGAAACTTTCAAAATGATCTCTAAATCTTATTACATACTATTCCAAGAAACTAATGGAAAGTTATAAACACATAAAAAACATAATAATGACAGTTATATAATCTTACAATTTTTATAGAAGAAAACCTTCTAGAATAATCTAGAAACTTCATGAAACTTATAAAAAGCTAATTCTCTTAAACTGAGAAATTTCATTGGAAGGTATGGAAATCTATGAAACCAAACAAAAATTTCCATAGGTCATTAAATAATCTGAAAACCCTTATAGAAAAAATTAAACCTTCTAGAATATCATATAAACTTCAAGAACTTTATAAATAATAAATTCAGAGATACCAGTACTGAGAATAATTTCTTCCCCCCCCCCCCCCCCCCCATTGCGGTCTACTTTCGATAGTCTAGGGTCTTCTACAAGGTTGATGAATATACTCTGTCACACCAGATTCACAATAGAGATCAAACAAGTGTCCAGCCAAAGTAAATCCAGTATTTATTTCTGTATACTAAACAATTCACTTGTTACACAGATACGTCTTGCAGGAACACAGCATACTCAGGCAACAAGCCCTACAGTGACTCTAACAAACCTACTAAAAAAATGTCATAGATCAAACCTTTTAACTTATTGAACTTTCTGGAAAATTCTAGACAGGGCCCAAATGGAGTGGATATTAGTACTTTTAAATCCATAATATATATGAGTGATTTACAAAGAGTTAGTAATGGGGGCATATGTCCAGCCCCCCCCCCCCCAACCCAAACTTTCCTTTTAACATAGAACATAATGATAATGGTTTACTTGCTCTTATCATAGATATACTAGATTTAACTACATTTTACCAAGTGCTGAAAATATTAATATATCTTATTTTTTCTTATGCTCTTGTATTTTTTCAATATTTAAAGATATTTGTGTCTTTCTGTATTTAATTTTTATTTTTTTTATTGAATGACTTATTGAAAATTGTGGGTACTAAGTCTACAGTAATATATACAGTGTCGAAAATGATACGTATATCTGAAATGCAAATTACACACAAATATTTATATCATCTTATAAAATAAAAATTAAAAAATTAAACATTATAAATTAAATGATACCATGTTGTACTAGATCGTGTGAGTTCTGGGCGTAAGGAAACAGAATCCTCCCACACGTCTCGTACTGTAAGACGCACTAAGTCTGGCACAAAGATTGATGACTCCAGTTATGAGGAGTCCAGCTCTAGTTCCACTGTGAGGAAGAGCAAGAGAGGGGACGTTACTGAGGAATTCAGTTCATACACATCTAGAAAGTCAAGTAAGAGTTCTCTTTAGTTTTTATCTGAATTCCATAGAGTGTACAAACATAAAGTGTAAAAAAATAGAGTGTACAGACAAGATTTGTAATGCTATCTCTGAGTTGATTTCCTAGAGTGTAGTTTTGGCGTGCATTAAGCTTGAAATGTAATTCAGGGGGTTCAAGGATAATCACTATTCGCACTGTCAAATTCAAATTGACATAATGTGATGGCTACATAATGATATGCTTAGACAGATATTCTTAAAAAAGGGTGATTAACATCTACATCTTCATATCATTTAAAACATGCCAAATAGATGTCAGTGTTAGATCCCTCTAAGAACTAACCACTCGTAAACTGTTGAATGTCATCAGTACTTTAAAATTATTTAAAGAATTGCAAAAAATGTATTCATAAAAGTGAGGTAATTTTGACAGGATTTAAATATTTTGTATGGCAATTTGTTTGGTTTCGACTATAAGAAATGTCTATCATTTTCAGTGTAAAAAAATTTATTTGATTCGTGTGACTCAGTTTTTTAAACAATTCAACAACATTAATAAACAACAAAATAGGCAGGCTTCAAGACTGACATGATTTTAAATAACTAAAAGTTTCACAAAAATTATGGGGGAAATATGTGTTGGAAAAGATTGTGAAATTCATCTTCTCAACAGATTAGATAGATGATTGCAACCATATAGTTTTAGCTAGTAGATAAAATGTAATTGCTTCCTATGGGGCCATCCATAAATGGTGTGAAGCATCTGAGGTGATGTCACAAATTTTTGATGATAGGGAGGGAGGTAATATCTACCAAAATAGCTAGAAGTTATTTATAGATGGCCCCAATGTCTACTGAGTGTTATTAAAGCTTTTAGCAATTATGTATTAGTAATTTAAGCAATTTAAGTGAAAAACAAAATCGGCTTAAGTTAAAGTTAAAGTGAAATCTAATCGGGTGAAGTTAATGCTATTTAAGATTCAGTTATGTCAAATTATATTCATACATTTTTTACAGAATTTTCAACATTTGTATTTCTAATTATTAGTCATTTATGGAATTACAAAAAAACAACTAGACCAGTCTTATGTAAAGGATAAAATGATTTTCTATTAAATTTGTAGCGATGAAATTTGTCAAATCTTCTTATATGTTATAATACAAATTAAATGTTGAACCCCAGTGGGGGTGTCTGAATGCCATTTAGCAGTCAGAGGTAATAGTCAACTGGAAATAGTAGTCCCCTGTTGTAGTCACCTGTACAGGAAGTAGTAGTCACCTTTTTTTTTTTTTTTCTCTTCATAAAAACAAAAGGAGGTGGCGGCAGTCACCTTTGCAGGATGTAGTAGTTACCTTTGCTTGGCTTTGTTGAATGAGTTGTAAAGTGTTTGAGTACTATTAGATTAGTACTTGTTTACACTGAGTACATTATCAGTTTATTTTTGCTATTATGTTTAGTCCATGACCAACCAGTGTTATTTCACTGATGGTGATGTCTTCATTACTCAAATACACTGCATGATTGCATGATATGTGTTTTCTTGTATTCCAGCTGCGAGTACTACAACTAGTAGATATGGTGGTAAGTGCTTTTTTGTTATTTCCCTTACTTTTGGTTGGTCCACCTACTTATCTCCCTTGAATCAGTGTTGACATAATATTTCTGTTGCAGGTGAACCTCAGAGCTTGTATAATTCTCAAAAAAGGATTTTATAAACAAACAATGATGTTTGTTGTTTTTAAACTAATAAAAACAATAAATAATTTTTGTAAGCTAACAATTTGGAGAGAGAAATTAATGTTTTTAAACTCCAAAGTGTGAGTTCAAATTTGCCTCAAAATACTGCTACTCATGACATAGTTAATTAAGTTCAGCTGATCATTGATCATTTCTTGACAGCCAACTTTAATACAAATTTTTTTTTCCCATTCTGGAAATGCCCCTCAAAAATTTAAACAATATAAAAGTATGCTGTACATATAAATGTCCATTGCTCAAAAATGAATTTAATATTTTATAAACTAAGTTCCGGTATTTTTAGTTGGTTGACAATTTAAACAAAATATTTAACATTCATAGATTTTTCAAATAGTTTAAAAGTTCATTTGATTTTTTTTTTAATTACAATTTTCATTTTTTGTCTTAACTTAGCGCTAGTAGTAAGGTGGCCACCCACAAATTATGTTGCACTAATATGCCAATTTTTTTACCCCCCTCCCCAGCCTCCATCTACCCACCTGCCCCCCATCATTATAAATCTGTCACAAAATTCAGACACCCTCATAACACATCATCATAAATCTGTGACCCCCCCCCCTCCCCACTAGATGTGTGATGTCATTTATGGATGGCCCCCTAATACAAATAAACCCAATTTATTCATTTATTGTAATTTATATCTTTTAAGGAGCCGAAGAACCTCAGGAGGAGGCCCCCAAGTTCACTGAGAATCTTTCCCCTGTCACAGTCAATGAAGGAGAAGGTTTTGTCTTGTCTTGTTCAGTGACAGGAAAACCTGAACCCAATGTAGAGTGGTATCAAAATGGACAGGTGAGAAATAAGTGGGGCACTGGTGCCTTGCTTTCATAGTTTAATCATGAAACATCTTTTATTGTATCTTGTCTACTTGGTCATAAATTCCCCACACGTATTTCTTCTTCTATATCTTGAGGGCCCACGGTCAATGTATTGATCACTCTGGCTCCTATTTATGTAGAGGGGATCCGCAATGTTTCTTTGCCTGGTGTTGATGAGGATATTTCACTGGTTGGAAAGGCTACTCAGTGAGGATATAGGGAACTACAAATAGTTTGAATCTTTCATCTTTTAGTGTTTCAATGTTTCTAAGCTGATTGATGCACAATCTATTACATCAAATGGTTCAAATTTTAATTATCTGAAGTCTTACTACGTTTTGATTTTATTTGTTTATTTTTGTCAATACATTTATTTATAATATAATTCCTGATGAAATCATTACTTTTCCATGAAAGTTTCGTAGTATATTCCGAATATAATAATGTGTTTCAGAATATAATAATGTTGAAATAAATTCATCTTTCTGAAGTGCAACTCAGTTGTAAGAATGTTATTATTATAAAAATGTATTTTTAATATTTTTAGATATATCAACAACGGGCCATTGGTTTAATATTATAACCACACAATTTGTAATTTCTGCAAATGAACAGAGGCTTTTGTGATTCTATTTTATTTAAATCTTTCATTTCCGCAGCTCTTAAAATCAGATGATGTCATCTCAATCAGCTTCCGACGTGGTGTTGCCAAATTAGAGATTGCAGAGTCTGTAGTAGAGGATGAGGGTGATTACGTGTGCAAGGCAACCAACACTGCTGGTGTAGCATCAACCAAAGCTAATGTGACAGTCATAGGTAGGGGAAATAACTCTAAAACTTGTTCAAAAATGTCATTGACCTGGTTTATTCAATCACATTTCATTTAATAGGAAAAAAATCCTCTGCCAGAGTTATAATGGTATATGTTTAATTTTGTTCAACTACGTTCTGCCAGAGTTATAATGGTATATGTTTAATTTTGTTCAACTACGTTCTGCCAGAGTTATAATGGTATATCTTTCATTTTGTTCAACTACGTTCTGCCAGAGTTATAATGGTATATCTTTAATTTTGTTCAACTACGTACAGAGAGAAATTAAGGCAATGATATTTTTTACCTCGGCAGAAAGGGGGTGTTGCCTTGACATTTCTTAACAATCGTTTTAATGTGCAGGAGCACATTGAATGTATCATACAAGCCATTGAATGTATCATACAAGCCAATGAATGTATCATACAAGCCATTGAATGTATCATACAAGCCATTGAATGTATCATACAAGCCATTGAATGTATCATACAAGCCATTGAATGTATCATACAAGCCATTGAATGTATCATACAAGCCATTGAATGTATCATACAAGCCATTGAATGTATCATACAAGCCATTGAATGTATCATGCAAGCCATTGAATGTATCATGCAAGCCATTGAATGTATCATGCAAGCCATTGAATGTATCATGCAAGCCATTGAATGTATCATGCAAGCCATTGAATGTATCATGCAAGCCTATGAATGTATCATACAAGCCATTGAATGTATCATACAAGCCAAATGTAACAAAATAGATTTTGAGCATTTAATATTGACGTTAGAATTTTTATTGAAGTGTTTCTCAATGGTATACTCAATATTTTGTAACATTTTGTATGCTCAACATTTTTCCCACCAAGAGTGAAATAAGTTTGAATATTTTTTTGAACTACAAATCAAAATATAATTTCACTTTTTAGTCAAGAAAGCTGCCCCAGTAAGGAAAGCTGAACCAGTGGAAGCCCCCAGATTTTTGGAACTCTTGCAAGGTCAAAGTGTCAGTGACGGAGATGCTGTCACACTCCAGTGCAGAATTTCAGGTCTGTTTCACTCTGCTTTATTGTACTTCATAGTTGTCACATTCTGTCCTGAGTTCTTTACCATACTTCATAGTTGTCACATTCTGTCCTGACTTCTTTACCATACTTCATAGTTGTCACATTCTGTCCTGAGTTCTTTACCATACTTTCTAGTTGTCACATTCTGTCCTGATGTTCCACGGTCTGGATGTCTGCCATTGAATAAATGTAAAATCTTTGTTGAACAATGGATGCCACAAACTCAAAGATGTTTTCAAATCAAAAATCTAATAGGATTTAAAAGACATTTAAAAGACATTGCTCCTTTGTTCTTGTTTCACTATTTTACTCTTTTTTTTAAATAGTTAACTAGAAATTACTCAACATAACTAGATAACTTTAATTTGGTTATTTTAACAAAAACAAAGTGATATTACATGGTATTATTACCTATGCATCATAGGTCAAAGTAATGTACCAGTATTCTCTGACCAGGTTCAATGGTTTAGAGATGGCTCAAAAATAATGATATCATATTTTATCTTCCAGGCAAACCTGACCAGGTTCAATGGTTTAGAGATGGCTCAGAAATAAAAGCCTCTGATGATTTTCGATATGAAAATGCTGGTGATGTGTACAAACTAATTATCGTAGAGATTTTCCCTGAAGACGCTGGTGTGTACACATGCACAGCTTCCAATGCCGGCGGCTCAGTTTCATCATCTGGCACTGTTTATGTCGGAGGTAAAACAATTTATGGAGTTAACATTGTACAACCACTTCCATCCACTTTCATTCCAGCTTCACATGCATGCCATGAAGTTTCAAAGAGAATGAGAGCTTGTTTCTAAAGAATGTTTTGTCCCAATCAAAATGAGTTATTTTTAAAACATTTACTAATTTGGCTATAGATCTAATGAAATGCATACAGCACATACAAAAATTCAAAGTAACTTTTCACAACTTAGTAGATTAAAAATTGGACAAATAAGTAGGCTTTTATAAGCTAATTTTAATCGTATACCTGTGTATCAGACCTGGTTACTCTCAAGATTATGGCTTACCATGTACCTGTGTATCAGACCTGGTTACTCTCAAGATTATGGCTTACCATATACCTGTGTACCAGACCTGGTTACTCTCAAGATTATGGCATACCATATACCTGTGTATCAGACCTGGTTACTCTCAAGATTATGGCTTACCATAAACCTGTGTATCAGACCTGGTTACTCTCAAGATTATGGTATACCATATACCAGTGTATCAGACCTGGTTACTCTCAAGATTATGGCTTACCATATACCTGTGTATCAGACCTGGTTACTCTCAAGATTATGGTATACCATATACCAGTGTATCAGACCTGGTTACTCTCAAGATTATGGCTTACCATATACCTGTGTATCAGACCTGGTTACTCTCAAGATTATGGCTTACCATATACCTGTGTATCAGACCTGGTTACTCTCAAGATTATGGCGTACCATATACCTGTGTATCAGACCTGGTTACTCTCAAGATTATGGCTTACCATAAACCTGTGTATCAGACCTGGTTACTCTCAAGATTATGGTATACCATATACCAGTGTATCAGACCTGGTTACTCTCAAGATTATGGCTTACCATATACCTGTGTATCAGACCTGGTTACTCTCAAGATTATGGTATACCATATACCAGTGTATCAGACCTGGTTACTCTCAAGATTATGGCTTACCATGTACCTGTGTATCAGACCTGGTTACTCTCAAGATTATGGCTTACCATATACCTGTGTATCAGACCTGGTTACTCTCAAGATTATGGCGTACCATATACCTGTGTATCAGACCTGGTTACTCTCAAGATTATGGCGTACCATATACCTGTGTATCAGACCTGGTTACTCTCAAGATTATGGCGTACCATATACCTGTGTACCAGACCTGGTTACTCTCAAGATTATGGCGTACCATATACCTGTGTATCAGACCTGGTTACTCTCAAGATTATGGCGTACCATATACCTGTGTATCAGACCTGGTTACTCTCAAGATTATGGCTTACCATATACCTGTGTATCAGACCTGGTTACTCTCAAGATTATGGCGTACCATATACCTGTGTATCAGACCTGGTTACTCTCAAGATTATGGCGTACCATATACCTGTGTATCAGACCTGGTTACTCTCAAGATTATGGCTTACCATATACCTGTGTATCAGACCTGGTTACTCTCAAGATTATGGCTTACCATATACCTGTGTACCAGACCTGGTTACTCTCAAGATTATGGCTTACCATATACCTGTGTATCAGACCTGGTTACTCTCAAGATTATGGCTTACCATATACCTGTGTACCAGACCTGGTTACTCTCAAGATTATGGCGTACCATATACCTGTGTATCAGACCTGGTTACTCTCAAGATTATGGCTTACCATATACCTGTGTACCAGACCTGGTTACTCTCAAGATTATGGCTTACCATGTACCTGTGTATCAGACCTGGTTACTCTCAAGATTATGGCTTACCATATACCTGTGTACCAGACCTGGTTACTCTCAAGATTATGGCTTACCATATACCTGTGTATCAGACCTGGTTACTCTCAAGATTATGGCATACCATATACCTGTGTATCAGACCTGGTTACTCTCAAGATTATGGCTTACCATATACCTGTGTATCAGACCTGTTTACTCTCAAGATTATGGCTTACCATATACCTGTGTATCAGACCTGGTTACTCTCAAGATTATGGCTTACCATATACCTGTGTACCAGACCTGGTTACTCTCAAGATTATGGCGTACCATATACCTGTGTATCTTACCTGGTTACTCTCAAGATTATGGCGTACCATGTACCAGACCTTGTTACTCTCAAGATTATGGCTTACCATATACTAGTGTATCAGACCTGGTTACTCTCAAGATTATGGCTTACCATATACCTGTGTACCAGACCTGGTTACTCTCAAGATTATGGCGTACCATATACCTGTGTATCAGACCTGGTTACTCTCAAGATTATGGCGTACCATGTACCAGACCTTGTTACTCTCAAGATTATGGCTTACCATATACTAGTGTATCAGACCTGGTTACTCTCAAGATTATGGCTTACCATATACCGGTGTATCAGACCTGGTTACTCTCAAGATTATGGCGTACCATATACCAGTGTATCAGACCTGCTTACTCTCAACATTATGGCTTACAATTTATGATTTTGAGATCATTTTTGCTATTGTATGCTGAGACCTGTTTCAACAAACCAAGTTTTTAAAATATACAATACAGGGGTGGCTAACCCACAGCCGTCATGTTAAATATCGTGACCTGCTGGATGTATCCCAAATAAACAAATATTTTAATTCAGTTAGCGATTATTTTCAATCTTGGCACCAATGCACATTTGAAATATATATACATCATTTTTTTGTGATGGTATGCACCATTTCAGTGTACCCGCCCCTTTTTTTGGACTGATTAAAATAAAAATTGATTGAAATAGTAATCTCAAATCTTCAATAAAAATTGATTGAAATAGTAATCTCAAATCTTCAATAAAAATTGATTGAAATAGTAATCTCAAATCTTCAATAAAAATTGATTGAAATAGTAATCTCAAATCTTCAATAAAAATTGATTGAAATAGTAATCTCAAATCTTCAATAAAAATTGATTGAAATAGTAATCTCAAATCTTCAATAAAAATTGATTGAAATAGTAATCTCAAATCTTCAATAAAAATTAATTGAAATAGTAATCTCAAATCTTCAATAAAAATTATAAAATAATTTTACTATTTAATAACTACTAAAATAAAAAGGATTTATGTAAATAAATCTAGGTACGGGCAACCTAATATTCCACAATCATTACAATGAAGTGTAGAATGATGCAAAACTATATTCCATGTATTGTGCATCCCTACATTAGAATTAATTAAAAAAATTCTGATTAAAGGGGCTCAATTTCCCCCTCCCACTCCCATCTTGGTCTATCATATTGGCAAAGACTTTGGTAAATTACCTTTCTATTCATGCGATGCCCATAGTTATTGTAATGTTTGTTTATTTCTTTGCAATTATTGTAAAATTTTAAAATAGTAAAGTCCTATTCTGAAATAATATTGTACTATGTTGCTTGTAAGAAAAATATGAATATTTATGGTCAAAAAAAAAGAGGAAAAAAATAATAAATCTGGTCCTTGGTGAAATGTGGAAACTTTGTCCACCAGTCTGACAAATTTCAAAGTTTGGGAAACACTGAATTAAGTGATATCATTTAAATAACAGATGAATGAAGGACTCAGATTACTGACTCAGATTACTGACTCAGATTACTGATTAGGTATTTTTCCATCATTACTTTATCATTGTCTTCTACTTAGTAACTGATACTGACTACATCATCGCCACATTCCGTTTACTGTACTAAAAACGCCACAAATAGCAAATGTCCAATTGATGCCATTATTTCATTTTGCTTCAGTTCCAGATGAAGAAGCTTCTGTCCCTGTATTTACCAGCTTCCCAAAGAGTGTCTCTGTCGATGAGGGAAGCCCTGTAACATTTTCCTATAGTTTAGATAGTCCATCCACAGTAACGGGTACGTCGCTTTCAAAATAGTATTTATACTAATAGGTCCTACATCTTTATTTTTACTCTCAACCATAATTTCATACTTTTAAACAATACTGAATCTTTATCTTTTATGCTTGACCAGTATCATGGAGTAAAGATGGACGCCCACTTGGCGAGTCTGGACGTTTCACCTTTACCCAGGATGGAAATGATGGATCTTTCACAATCCCTGCTGCCTTGTCCACCGATACTGGATCCTACTCTGTTTCAGCAAAAGATGACCGTGGTCAGTCCAGCTGGACATTTTCGCTCCAGGTCAGGATAGGTGACTCGGCTTCTGGGGATGTTGATGTCCAACAGTTGATTGACTCTGTGCAGGTAAAAAATTCTTAAGTTCTTCTAAACAACGAGCTGGTGTGGGCACAGTTGACTTTAGTCACAACATGTGCCATGTTGTCTTCTTGAAAAGCAGTATCTAAAAAAAAATCCCGAATGTCAAATTCATGTCACGTGTGAAAGGAGCTTGAAGAATTGTCTATTGCTACCCCCCCCCCCCCCCACTCCCCCAATATGTACTTATTTTTAGTCATATTTTAGTTTTCTTTCACTGTTCTCAATTTTGCCTAAAAACTCCCTTGAACCCAATCATTAAAAGAATGAATTGATTTTTAAAGCTGTTAATTTATATTTATCCTTAAAAAAAGATTTTCAGTTGGGTGCTATTAAAAAGAAATTTCATGGTTAAGATTTATATTCTGATTTTTAAAAAAATGACCAGAAATATTTTATTTCTTATTCACATTATTTTTTTAAAATCAAGATATGCTTCATCATTATTTTTGGTTACTATTCAGAAGCTGGAAGTAAATCGGTAGTTAATACCATGGCTGTTAAGTTGTTTTAATTTATATTGCATTGTAAATTGGACATGACATCATGTATTAATTTCATTTAAAAATCTCTTATGTTTCAGTAATATCTGTGATGTTTCTACCCATGGTACACAAGAATCTTTGCATGACAGAACCATTGTAACATCATCATGATCAGTGTGACGTGTCATCTAAGTGTGTGGATCATTGTGACCCTGTGACATCATTACGACCAGACAATAATAAATCCATGGCAAGAAAGTGATTTGAATAAAAAAAAAATCTTATAAACCAACTTAATAAACAATGTACAACAAAGGCTTTTTGGGAATCTCCATTTCCCAAACTCCGCCAAGCTCCTTCCTAAATTTCTATGTGGTTAAGTGTCTATTAATTAGCCTTTTCATTGTTTTTGACTTGTATTATATCATTGAGCATCTTGTACATGGGCAGATAATAGATAGAGAAATATTATTCGGATGTTTGGGATTTGATCGTGGTAGCCAGCCTCTTTGGCATGTGTTGAGGCCAGCAGCTCTAAACCAGGTTTGATGAGTGTAGACCAGCAACGAGGCTGTTGCGAATGGCGTTACACACATACTTGCTGTATAGACGTGCTTGTCATTCATAGCCAGGGGAAAGAAATACTATAATGTAACGGTAACTTGTAAATGCCATGAAGTTTTTTTGCCTGTGGTTAACATATTTTATTCAATTGTCCATATTTTTAATTTTTTTTTTCAAATTCCTTGTCAGTGTGTTTGTGATAATTTCTTTGAAGTATGATTAAATAGTTATAATAACTTATTTCCTCCAGGCTACATTTGAGAGCTGTCTATTAATAAACTCTGTAAATGAAACTAGGAAAGAGAATTGATTTTTCACCACCTATCTTATATCAAGATTGAACCTGATTGATGAAGTAATTACCGCTCTAATTGTGTCTGGTATTCAACTGACTTTATTATTGTAATTTTGCTTTCATTTCTTGAGTAACCGACTATGTTCCAATATAGCTTTAGATTTAATTTATTGACGATGTGGATTTCATCATTAAAAATAATATTTACATTTCATTCTCTTCTTTTAATCTTCTTTTGTATTAAATGAAAACAATATAATATTTATGTTTTACGGCAAATTATAATTTATAGGTTGGGTGTGTTTTTCTCTCAGTTATAATATGCACATTTCAGATTTACCATTTTAAATAGCAAGGATATTGCACATTTCAGATTTACCATTTTAAAATAGCATTGATATTAGGTCTATGAGAATAATTTATGATTATGTTTGCATTCATTTTGTTGTGCCTTATATCAACATTCATCTCTACTTTGGTTTCCATTGTTTTGTGCCTGATGTATGAATGACTAACATGTGATCGTTGTTTGTCAACAATCCTGTGTGCTTACTATCACTGCCTTGTTATTGTCCATGTCACTGAAAATATTGGCCAGACCTGCTCGGAGTCACAAAGTGAATGGCAAAATTTGGCAACTCAACTTGTGTAGTATAAAACATCTAATGGATGGCTAGAATTAAAATCTAATAAAAAAAATACATTTTCATCAAAAACCAATCCATGGGTCTTGAAGCCAAACACAAATATTCCAAACATGAGCAATCAGTATAAGTCATGTGAGCTCGCTGTGCTATGTCACCTCGGCAGGTCTGGTACATTGATCATTATCTTACTGCCGCTTTCCTTTCAATCCCCCTCCCCTTATTATACATTGCAAAATAAAAGCTACTGGTTTCTTTTACATAGTCATCAGAATTGTTTTGGAAGTTGTTTTTTTTAGTTCATCTGAACTGACTCAGTAAATGCTGGCATTCAAATGGTACTTTTTTTTGTCCCTGTTTCTTCATGAATCTGAGAACTCACTAGAAATTAGTTCTTTTGTGGATGTTTATTAGTGGTTGTTTTGATCGATTTATGCCTGTCTTTATTGTTTGCAGTGTAAATTATTGCTTGCAAACTTGATCCCATAAATAAAGTATATCATTTTGCCAAACTGAGGCCTACAAATGATATTAATATATAGTACTGTGTCTTAACATAAAAATATTGCTAATTTGGGTCTTTTAATTTAATTTGAGTAATCTAAAGAAAAATATTTTTAAAAAATTTTTTTTTAATATTTTCAAAATGTATAAGGCCATCAAGTAGTTTTGCTTTAACATCATCATCATCTTTTCAATGGCTAATTTCCAAAATTCAGAGTTCAATTAAGTTCAACATTACAAAATATAAGGATTTCAGCATTATAATTCTGGTATGGCAAGCCTAATTGAAAAATTTGTTTGGAAAGAATTTTATGAGCCTTTACATGTCAGCTATTGAATAATTTTCAAGCATTCACAAATGACCAAAGAGATAAACTTTTGTGTTATTTATGTTGAAATGCCAAAAGTCAGAGACAGATGTTTGACATGATCAACATTTTATTCAACAGTTGCATAAAATGAAATATGGTATTTTATAAAATTGCTAACAATGGAAACCAAATGTTAACAAATTTTTTATTTTTGTTAAAGTATTTTGGTCAGAAACAAACAAGAGAGAAATAAAATTAGTGAAGTATAATTGTCATGAGTATAAGTATATAAATAGATATCTAAATAGAGTACACACACAAAATGCAAGCAGGCGGTTTCTTTTAAGTGTCAGATAAAAATGGAAATCACAATAATTTTTTACAACCAAAGCAGAAAACACATTAACCTTATTGACTGCATTCGCTACATCTACACAATATTAAATCTTGGTTCAATAGTTAGATCTGGGCAATGGACATTTTAATTTCAAGTCATTGAATATTTGCCTCGCCAGTCTGCAAGCCTCATCCGCCAGCTTGCAAGCCTTATCCTCGGGTCTGCAACCCTCATCTGCCAGTCTGCAAGTCTCATCCAGCAAAAACTCCCTAAAATAACTTTACACATCTATAAAATAATAAAATAATGGCTACCTCCCTGATGCCACAACTTTTCTTGATGCCATCCAAGTTTGCTGGTCCTGAAGTTTGTGGTAGTAAAATTAAATAAAATGTTTGTCTCACTCTTATCAACTTTTATATAACATACTATGATATACAAAATCTGTAATCAGATCCTATTAGTAGCCGGAATCCTTGAATACAATATGCAAAGCAATTTGTTAGTAAGACACACATGTTAGTACCATGTTAACTCTCATTTATTAACTGAATACATCCTAGAAATTTGTAGACTAAATTAAGGTCACAAAATCCAAATAACAAGGTTAAATATATCATGTCAAATGAAAATGTTTTGCAATAACATAAAACAGGATATTGTAATGAGTGGGGAGAAGAAAGTCAATAATTGAATAGAAATAAATACAGAACATGCCATCACCCACCTGAACAGAAAGAGTAATGCACAATATTTGTACACATGACAGAAAATTTTTATGGTAATAAAAATATTTGCCCTTCTCCACATCTCAGTATTGCTCGATATGTATTGATATCAGGTGTAATTTAATCCTTGTTATGTCTGCCTTGGCTATGCCGATGTAGGACAGTTTTAACTGACATTAAAAGATTTCAAATGAGAGCCAGTCCTTTGTTGCACATCTAAAGGAAAAGCTCTATCTCTATTTTTTCAGCCACGCTGAGGCCATTTCAAGTTGATGACACATTGAAGCTGAGGTCTTTACCTAGTAGCTACTTCAATAAATGAATTTTATTAATTTTTTTCATAACAAATCCTTCAAGAAACTGGAACCCTGTGCACTTTAAATACTTATTTTAAATTAAGTCTCTTGCAACATTCTAGACATGCAATTAGGCAATCAAATAAAGAACTTCACAAATGTGATTAATTTCATTAAGCTTTTTCAGATTTTATGTCTTTTCAAAATCAAGCGATGATGTCTTTTAACTTTCATTAATATATAGATAAAATTTAAATTCAAAATTCCTTTATTTATTCATAGTTTGTATAAATCTTTAAATTTTTTTTGTTATCTAATTTACGAGCAAAAAATTCATAGTTTGTATTTATGTAATAAGTTTTGAGTTCAATACATTTAGGCCTGATCCCTGGCCACCTTCACCACAAGATTTCACAAAACAACCTCTAAACACCAAAAATATAACGAACAAAAAAAAAAACAGAGAAGATTGAAGAAATGAAACTTCAGGTTGTTATCATCTGTTACAGTCTTGATTTTAATTTGTGTTGTACACTGACTCCAGTTTTCTGTTGTATTGTTCACAGAGGAAAGGGAGGTAGGCATGCTTGTGGCTACTACAGAAATGTGTGGATCCAGAGGTAGGGAGGGTTGTGATAATCCATTGAGATTTTAAAATTTTATACTCACATAAAACTACACGCTATCCTGTTTGAGAAAAATGCATTTCGAAATCAAATCAGTTTATAAAAGACACAACAGACTCATACACACAAAAAAGACTAAGCCCTCATTATTTGTATTAAAAAATGTTTTATGTGCATTATCATGGGATAACTCTGGCTGAAAAAGAAAGCAAACAAAAGACAATGAGAAATTGTACAATAAAATGTTAACATGAATGTAGACATGAAACTAATACAATAACATCATTTTATTTTCTGAGGTTAAGCAAAGGGACTGTGACAAAAACATATAATGACAAATGTCTCTTTCAATGTTTTCAAGCTCACTATTGGAAGAAAAAATGTTGAGTGTATATTTACACAAAAGCTATTCGAAAATATCTTCTTGCTGATGCAAAAGTGAGGATTTTTTTTTCTTCTTCATCTCATGTCAAACCAGAATATTTGTAAATCAAGAATAGCAGATGTTTTAAATAACATTGTTAAAAATTTTAACCAAACACAGACAAAAGATTGAAATGAAAAGAAAGCTGGTAGGGATAATGCTTATTTTTATGTTTCTCTCCCTTGCCACTTCAAATATTTCAGAAGTGTTTCATCTGCTACCTACAAACAATTCATCTTTATACAAATATACAAGACAGGTTGATGCCAGATGTCTTATGTGTAAGAAATTTCTAATCAAATTTTCCATTATATTTAAATATGAATTTAAAATATCTTAAACAAGAAAATTAGATGCAATTTTTGTTAGTATTAATTATTCTTCAATGATTTATTTAACTTGAAACATAAATATTGAGTGTACCAAAGAAAATTTGTTCACTGAAACACCTCACCTGCTATACTGAGCAAAACAAAAATTGTTGTTCTATTTAAAAAAATAGTTTTAAAGTGATACGATTAACTACTCTTGTCTTAATAACAAAAATAATTTGTATTTTTTTTAAAATGGTCATTTAAAAAAAAATACAATTTTTAGAAATTGTTTTAGATCATTACAAATGGAAAAAACTGTTTCGCCCTGTGTGTGGGTCTATCATCTTTCATTTATTTTATATACTGGTATTAACATGTATTGAGGTCAACTGATTACAGAATTTCAAAAACATTTTGGCAGAATTAATATTGTGATTTCTGTCTAAGATATGTGTAGAATTGTATAGAAGTATTTTTCTTTATATTTTTTAAGGAATTATTATTCAATTTTTCAACTATTCACTATTTTATTACCAGTGAGTTAAAAAATATTTTAAAATTTTATTTCATATGCATTACATTTAAAATGCACTACAGCATTTGAAAAAGTTAATTACAATTCAGTTTGATTAATAGTTATAATTTACTTAACATTAAGTCACCACATCATAATGTAATTCTTGTTATATTATAATATATCTCATACTGCACACAGACCTGGACTATCTTTTTATTGTCGGAAAACTCTTCTCTAAAATAATTTACTTGCGCTTAATAATATTTGAAAGTATTTTTTAAAATTTAAAGCTAATTTCTTGGCAAGCTGGTCACAGTATATAAGATCTCAAGCCCAGGTCAAGGTCAACTTCTTATGATGGTCAATGAATTTAACATTTTTTCTCTCATCTTGAGATTGGAGACAATAAGGAAGTTCAAAACAAACCAGATGAGGTATTTAATTTAAAACTTGAAGTTACATACATTTAAAAAATAAATGTCAGTCCCCAATTTCTGCATAATTTTTCTACCAGTCTTCAGACAACTAAATTACTTTTTATTCCTCAACCAATAGCAATAAAAAATGTATGACAAAATTTCATTTGTAATTAAACTTTTTTTCAAGAAATTTTTTCCATTTCAGTATTTTCAAGCCACTGATAATCTCATAACATAAAGAATATCTGATACAAGACAAATTTGGAGGCTCACTTTTACAGGACTACAATCAGATCTCCACTTATAGAAGTCATAGCTAAACTTTTACTTTCATTCCATCATTTAAAATATCTATTCTTGAAACTGATGTTATACCATTGCACTAGACTCTCCTATTCTGTCTGCAATCTGAAAAATAAGGAGCAATAGTTTGAAAACTGCAATAAGTTTAACTTCTATAACAAAATCATTAAATAGATAATGACTACTATGTTTCTAAATCTGTGATGTAATAAATAAGGGATTTCTTACAAATTTTACCATGCTCTAAATTCTGAATGAAAGTCATATTTATGATAAATATAGTGACATCAATTTTAAAACCACAATTTCCAATTAAACAATACACTTACAGATCTTATACCCGGCAAGTTCAAAATTGATCCTACGACCGGCACTCGTCTTAAAAAGTTGACAGCAACAGGGAAAAACCCACTGGAAGAAACAGTAAAGAACTAAATAAGTAAACAAAAATGTTGTGAAATATGTTCACTTTTACATATAGCTTTTTAAAATATGTTTTATATGCTGGAATAGGACACTGTCATTGAAATAGCAGGAATTGCACATTTGAAACACATCTCAAGTCTGCGACCTTTTAATATTGCTGGTTCATGCTGATAATTAGCATTTTATTAATTTAGCACTTTGTCATTTACATTTTGTTTGGACCTATGTAACATAAAGCAGAGGGCTTGCTGGTCATATGGTTTGATTTGTGCAAGTTTCAGTAATAAGAATAATTGTGACTGCTGGTAGTATTTGGTATGATCAGTTAGCGGGGAAAAATAATCTATTTTCAGGTTCAAGAGATTTTCTCTGATTGTTCTGGTTTCTTTCATTCATTTTGAATGCATATACAATCACGCGTTTCAAGTGGTTTCTGCTGCAATGAAACTGAAGAAA
Source organism: Omphiscola glabra (assembly GCA_964017045.1). NCBI lineage: Eukaryota > Metazoa > Mollusca > Gastropoda > Lymnaeidae > Omphiscola > Omphiscola glabra. The sequence goes on from OZ024802.1 coordinate 6,586,893, forward strand.
TTGAGAAGAATTACTAAGTGGTATACAGATGTATGATAATGGGAGTAATCCCTATCCCCTATCAAGGGTGTTTGTATTTTGGTAATAATGGAGTAGTCTGCCCCTTAAAACAAACTACTTTTCATCGCTGTCAGGTCCAGTTTGTAAGCTCACTTTTCTCTCTACTGTGTTCAAACACAATTTGAAAACACCCTAAATTTTGGTTTGAACCACTGTTATATGGGGCATGAGGACTGCTCGTGGCACAGTTTGGGTAAGGTTTGAAGGACCAACCTGAAGAGTAAAAAGAATCCATAGAGTTCAACACACATTCCCACAATAGGCCAACCAAGCAACACAATAAGCATTCCTCCAACAAAGAAACCTGTGGCCTTAAGCTTGTGCTTCTGGAAAAAGAAGCGAAATGTGCGCTCGAGTCCTATAACAAAAGCTAGACCACTGATGAACAGAATCTGTAAATATATAATTGGCAATATAAATTTATCAAATCATTGTAAAAAATATCATTTTAAAAATATTAAATGTTATTTTAATAAAGAGTTTCTAAATGTATGGTGGCATTTCAGGGGAGCGAGCAAAAGTGATAATATAAGACAAGAGTAAACATTGACTTTTAAGTTATGATATAACTTGAGAAGTTTATAATTTTTTAAAATTCTTTATGCCATAAGTAAAAAGTGAATTTTCAATGTCCTAATGCAGACCAGGTTACTCTGGAACTCCCAAAATATTATAATAGAGTCTCAGAATAGTACTTTACCATCTCAAAATTGTACAATACTGTATTGTATTAGTAAATAATAATATAATTATGGATGGTCAACAGTCAATCATATTTCTCTGTCCATTCACTACAGGTTGTAGAAAGGAGCTAAAAATAGCTCTTAAATCATAAAAAACCACAGGAATATATGTTTTTAACCTCGTCTCATAAAGTCATAGTACAGACAGACATCAACACACAAAAGTAAAAGACATGTCAAAATTGTACATTGTGGGTCAAAATTGTAAGAAAAAACAGGTCTGCTACTTTCTTTGTAATTCAATAAAAAAAATTGAAGTCAATTTATTTTTCATTTTAAAAATACATTTTTACTTTTGTAGTGGTTAGTCAAATAATTCATAGAGGTTGCAGAATACAGAAAATGTTGAGAAATCTTGTTTTAAATAGGTGTCCAGTTATTAAAAAACATAATAACTCCCCACACATTTATGTGTTTAAAAAAGAATTAGTATAAAAAAAAACTTACATTTCCAATAGCTAGTAGGCCTTTGTCAAACAATAACAACATTCCCAGGAACAAAAAGGCAATTCCAAATCCTGCTAGGCCAACACCTATTTCTGGAGGAACAATAAATTATGATTTGCATTTCTTAACATAAATATTTTTCATTATCGAAAACTTTCCCATGCTCTAAATTTTGAATGAAAGTCATATTATGATAAATGAACTGTAAACTGTAACAAGACTTTGACCAGTAAAGGACAGGGTTGTCAACCATGCATAAATTTACAAATAAATTTTTCATTCAGCTACTCCAATCGATAAAAGTTTGTTCGAAAATTTTAAATTCTTAAAAAATAAGTAATTTTTCACAAAACTATTGAGAACACACAAAAAATGCAAAGGATGAGGAAAAATTAACAAAAAATAACATTTTTATGTATGATTATACCTTTGAGAATGTAATGATTTAAATAATTCCATAATAGAGTCTAAAGTAATGGACTCATTGTGACAGAGCAAAAAAATATTTAGCTTAATAGTTTAACCTATTCGATACGTTTCGCCGTAGTGTGCATTGACCCGATTTCACCTGAATACGTTTAGCCACAGAGTGCGTCATCACTGGGTTGTTTCACGCCATTAATGTTTTAACTTTTACAGTGAAATATTTTATTTTTAGTTTATTCAGAAGAGTTTCAACTTCCTTTCTTTGAAACTTCTGGCGATTGTACCACCTTTAGTGTAGTTGTGTTCTTTTTTTTCCAAGTTTTTAAAATTTTAAACAAACATCAGCGGTTTCAAAAAGTTAATAATATTAACTAATATTAGGTCTGCTCACTCAAAATTTAGATGTATGACTGCCAAAGAAGCAAGCCAATTTACAAAGCTTGGATGATTCATTGGACTCGAATTAAAACAATGAAGAGGATTTGTTTATTTAGTTTGTAAATATGTGTAAATATTTGAGTACCGGTATAGTTATTTTTATTATTAACTTTTGGAACATTTATTAAAAAAATTGAGAAAAAATTCATAACTTAGTGATTTCTTGAGCTATTGCAACAAAACTTTCCTCATACTTTGTATATTTAATAAGGCTTATTTGCTGAAAAAAGTATCTTGTTTGGATTATTCTTACCTGATTTATGGGCTGGTGTGTAGAATTGTTTTTATTTTTTTATTGTTACTTTTACATAACACTGTCATATTAACCCTAAGGTGTTTCTCTCTCTCTATTTTTTATCACTATTTTATAAATAAAAATATATTCCTTGTTCAATTAGCTCAATTCACATTTACCGAAAATTCTAATACAGGCCTTTATATTTTTTTTAAAAAAAATAAAATATATTCTGATATATCATATTTACTAAGAATTTAGCACAGAGAAGAGAGTTACATTACATAGGCCTAATTATTAATACATTATTAATCATAATCATATTATTATAAAAAACAGGATTGAACCGCAGCAAATCAAGTCAACACTGAGACAAATTAAGACATGACTTCAAAAGTCAATCAATGAACCAATTTACATAAGATGACAGAAATGAGAATGTGGAATAAAATAAATGTGAATATGGTATAAAATTTACTAGTTGTACTAGTAGTCTCTAACTCTAAGTATTACTAAGCAAGTGGTTATTAGTAATATTTGTTATGAGTTAATTAAGTTAAATTAAAAATTAAGTATACGTTTCAAAGACGTATTGAAGTCGTATTGACATTGTAAGTTTCTTTAATAACTCACTTTGAAAGTCTGTAACTTGCATCATTTTAACCAGATATATTTAATGTTGTTGATTTTAAAAAAATCAGTTATAAATGAAAAATATAACTGTAGCCAAAATAAATTGTTCGTTTGTGTCAACTCATTGCATCGAAAAAAAGAAAATATTTAGACAGAATTTCACGTTGAGTCAAGTTTCCACGTATTATTATTCGTGCGTGACCTCCCCTGAAACTGAAAACGGTGATTCTTTAAAATAGTTCCTCGGAATAATTCATAACAATCACCTAGCAAAACCCTAGTTAGAAAAACCATGTCTGTTTGAAAATATACATAATTATTTTCAGTTTCATTTGGGTGATTATAAAAAGCAAAAAAAAAGGTAAAAAGGGAAGAAATTGCAATCAGGATTTATCAGGTTAGCAAAAAAGGAAAAGAGTAAAACTGACTATGGTCAAACCTGAAAAAAGCAACGTAACAAAGCAACGAACAAGTCGGCAGTAAGCCTTCGTCAGCAAACAAACAACAGAAAAAACAGAATTAAAAAAAAAAAATTCTAAGCTGAATTTTGCAGTTCTCATCTAATTGCTAACATGGAATCCACAGGGAAAAAGAAAGAGAGGAAGGCCAAAGCGTACATGGAGACGCGAGCTAGAGGCAGACACGCAAAATATGGGATACACCTGGAAACAACTGGAAATGAAAGAACAGGGCCGTGGTGAATGAAGAATTCTTGTGAATGGCCTATGCCCCATACGGGGTAAAAAGGCATAAGAAGAAGAACTAGGGTTGCCTACTACCGGAAATTTACGGAACATAAAAAACTGACCTAAAATGAATTGTCTCTAAAAGCCCGTAAATCTTATAGGATTACCATTTAAAAAATGAGACATTGTACAAACAAAATGTGATAACTCGCGGGTTTTTCTTCTTAAAAGGAACAAAGTACAGTGTATATTAAAACCCGAAAAGGGAACGCAAAAGAGACGTGAAATAGCTCTTCAAATTTTACAATTAATAAAAACAATACAAAATTTGAAATGACACTTTGTCTTGTGGCACTCAGTTCTTGTGGCACTCTGTCTTGTGATACTCAGTTGTAGTGGCACTCAGTCTTGTGGCACTCAGTTGTAGTGGCACTCTGTCTTGTAGCACTCATTTCTGGTGGCACTCTGTATTGTGGCACTCAGTGCTGGTGGCACTCTGTCTTTCCTGCTCACCAGTATTTATTATTACATATGTTATGAAACCGACTCGGGTGATTTGGAGACACCAGGGTTGCCGGATGACCGGACATTTAAAAACAGTCCGTAAAATTATCCTCTGAGATGAGTTGTCCGTAGGAACTTGAAGATATTCTTTTGATTTTTTTTTAATCAGACTTTGTAAAACGTACACAAAATTTTTGAAGCTTGCTCTAAACTTTTATACTCATAATAAAGATAAAACATGATAGAAAACTTGATAGAAAACTTGATACAATAAGCTAACGCTTAAAATTGACTCACGTCTAATGGTTAAATGACATAGAGTCATAGTAATTTGATATTGGACAGTACATAAAGTCATTGAATTATAGTCGTAGGAGTATTTGATTTTTTTAAACTACATAGCTTCATCGAAACAACTTTTTTTTTAAATTTGATTGTTCGTAAAAATTCTGGTGATTTAGAATATTTGTCCTTAAATTTTATTTTAATGAAGTGCACCCTGGGTTTCACCCCCCCCCCCCATGTGAGGGTGTCACCTGGTGCGGTCAACACACCCCTTTTGGGGCCTCTACTTTGGCGTACTCGAGGGGGGGGGGTAATAGTCCTGGGGGTTCTTTTTATTAAGTAATTTTAAAGTTACTACTTATAAAGTGTATGATGGGCTTTAAAAAATGTAATTATTAGCATAATTTTTTATGTCTTTGAGTCCATGTATGTTGAGCTAGATCAAATAAAACGTTGACTTTAAAATGAAAAATTATTATTTTCTTACTTTCTTCTTTTTAATATCAGAATTTAAAAAAAACATCTGCCCCAACTAAACGCGCGCATTTTTCTTTTTGTTTTTTTCATATTTTTTTTTAAAGATGAAAATACAGTAGAAAGCTAGACAATATTCTAAAAAGGTTGTTGATTATCATGCAAATTCCACTTGAATTACTAAGTTTTAGAAAAAATATTCTTTCTAAATAGTCAATTTAAAAATAAATTATATGGATCTGGTAAAAAAAAAAATTGGGGGGGGGGGGGGGATAAATTATATCGAAGAGGCAATTTGTAATTTATCTGAAGAAAGTTATAGTAGTTTGAATTCCCAAATAGACATTTCAGTCAACTAAATATTGGGAACTCTGTACCATTTTGGACGATTACATACAGATAAAATCAAACATTAAGAAACATATGATGTCTTTTGTAAACATCTCATGTCTTCTGAACATAATTATTCCATTCCACGATGGCTCAGCATCTCTCGCGTTGCTCTTCGATTATGTGTAGAGTGATGCAAAACTAAATTCAGACGTGTGCTAAAATCGATGCAGCCGAGTAGCAAACACATTATGAACACATTATAAACACATTATGAACACATTATAAACACATTATGTAGTTTTCATTACAAGTTTTGATCCAAAGAGAAACTCAAAACCTGACGTAAAATAATGGAGCTGTTTTGGAAGTACTGCAGTACGACCAGTGGTGGGACTACGCTAGTTTTGGAAGTACTGCAGTACGTCTAGTGGTGGGAATACGCTAGTTTTGGAAGTACTGCTGTACGACCAGTGGTGGGAATACGTTAGTTTTGGAAGTACTGCAGTACGACCAGTGGTGGGACTATCCAGTTTTGGAAGTACTGCATTACGACCAGTGGTGGAACTACGCCAGTTTTAATGTCTAACGTTTTGTTGTGTTCGGTGAACCGGTTGTATAATTATGTAAATATCTTATGTAACTGTTGTTTGTTTGTTTGTTTGTTTTGGTCAGGATTTATTTAACATTTTTACTTAAAACGTGTAACCAACTTTATCTGATGCTAACACAACATAATGGACAGTCATGAGACAGAGAACGTTCAGTTCATACAGAGTTCAAAACTAAACACAGAAATAAATGGTTCACAACGTCATGTGTTGAAATAAACTGTCATTTAATCTCTAGAACACAACATAATTCATTATAAAGGTGGGTCATGCGTTTATGTGGTGTTTAATTACAAATATTGCTAAAAAACACAAAGAGTCTGATGGCAACACATGACAAATATAGATGATGGAGCGGGCCGATTCCGGGAGATAACTTAGTATGATGTATAGGCCTAACTGTATGGCAAATTTCAAGTAAGGGAGATGAAGAAATATTTGTTGATGTCGATGAAACCTGACTGAGCTGAATTTTCTATCAAGTCCCAGGACAATGATGGGGAAAACTAAGCCGTTGTTCCGATAAAACGTGTACAGCTTGTTCTGATGCCACACTTATGGCGGCGCGCTTGACTTGTTCTGATGCCACACTTATGACGGCGTGCTTGACTTGTTCTGATACCACCCTTATGACGGCGCGCTTGACTTGTTATGATACCACACTTATGGCGGCGTGCTTGACTTGTTCTGATACCACACTTATGACGGCGCGCTTGACTTGTTCTGATACCACCCTTATGACGGCGTGCTTGACTTGTTCTGATACCACACTTATGGCGGCGTGCTTGACTTGTTCTGATACCACCCTTATGGCGGCGTGCTTGACTTGTTCTGATACCACACTCATGACGGCGCGCTGGGCTTGTTCTGATACCACCCTTATGGCGGCGTGCTTGACTTGTTCTGATACCACACTTATGGCGGCGCGCTTGACTTGTTCTGATACCACCCTTATGGCGGCGTGCTTGACTTGTTCTGATACCACACTCATGACGGCGTGCTTGACTTGTTCTGATACCACCCTTATGGCGGCGTGCTTGACTTGTTCTGATACCACCCTTATGACGGCGCGCTGGGCTTGTTCTGATACCACACTCATGACGGCGTGCTTGACTTGTTCTGATACCACACTCATGACGGCGTGCTTGACTTGTTCTGATATCACACTCATGACGGCGCGCTTGACTTGTTCTGATACCACCCTTATGGCGGCGTGCTTGACTTGTTCTGATACCACACTTATGGCGGCGCGCTTGACTTGTTCTGATACCACCCTTATGGCGGCGTGCTTGACTTGTTCTGATACCACACTCATGACGGCGTGCTTGACTTGTTCTGATACCACCCTTATGGCGGCGTGCTTGACTTGTTCTGATACCACCCTTATGACGGCGCGCTGGGCTTGTTCTGATACCACACTCATGACGGCGTGCTTGACTTGTTCTGATACCACACTCATGACGGCGTGCTTGACTTGTTCTGATATCACACTCATGACGGCGCGCTTGACTTGTTCTGATACCACACTTATGACGGCGTGCTTGACTTGTTCTGATACCACACTCATGACGGCATGCTTGACTTGTTCTGATACCACACTTATGACGGCGCGTGTGACTTTCAGCACAACAGCTTTTCGGACAAGTTTTCGACGTTTATCGTATAGACATTATTTCCTCGTTGACGTTTTATGTGCGAATCATCACTTCTAACAGCCATAAATAGTCCTCTCAGTTAGGGTAACCTTGCGTCCGGGCTTCCCCGGGCATGCCCTGGTTGTTGGCTCCTGTCCAGGCGTCCGGGCGGCTCCAAGAAATATGGCCTTTGTCTTGGTTTTTCCCTTTTCTGTCCCCGATCTATTCCTTCTGACTTAATTGTCCGTGTCATATAATCAGAGACGTAGCTGGGTTTTTGACGCCCTTGTGTAATTTATTTTTTGGCGCCCTTGATATTTAAATAAAAATTAAAAATTAGAGATTTAGCGGCGCCCTTTTGAACTGGCGCAGGCCGGCGCCCTTGGCAACTGCCTCAATGCCAAGCCGTTGTTACGCCTCTGCATATAATATTCTTTTCCGTGAGCTCAACATACGCGCCTTCAATATTTAGTTTAATGGTAAGTGTTACTAAGGTAATCATAGAAACGTCGGGTTCCGGAAGCTATTTTTTAAAACGTAATGATGACTCGAGTTCATGATCATTGATAATAATTACGAAGTGGCTATTGGTACACGGGTGCGAATGGCGGCGCTGCGTGTTCGGGTCCATTTTGACTAATGCTATTCGGATGTCATTTGTAGTAGTTTATTTTAGTTAAAATGAAGAATTAAGTTTACAAACGTATAGTACATTCAATTATCTTTCATTTGATACCTCATTTAGTCTTACAAACCCAACAATAATATTTTAAATCGTTTTTTAATACCAACCTCTCAATTCTGGTACCCGTGTACCAATAGGTGCAGCCTAATAATTATTTAGAAACTCAATGGCCAGGTTTTCGTGCAGGGCAATATGGCATGCGGCAGCGGAAGTTATATCTCCGTTGCCTGTTAGGGTGTGCACTGGATTTAAGGGCCACGTGGAAACACAGAAGTATGTTTAGAGTTTTCTCAGAAAAACTTCCTCTACAAAGCTGTCAAGCCCCCTCGCAGCTATAAATGAATGGACTGAAATTTTCAATTATAATTATCGGTGTAGTCCTAGGACAACACTTAACATTGGCGTTGTCCTAGGACAACACTTAACATTGGCGTAGTCCTAGGACAACACTTAACATTGGCGTAGTCCTAGGACAACACTTAACATTGGCGTAGTCCTAGGACAACACTTAACATTGGCGTAGTCCTAGGACAACGCTTAACATTGGCTTAGTCTTAGGACAACACTTAACATCGGCGTAGCCCTTGGACAACACTTAAATTGGCGTAGCCCTAGGCGCCTGCTACGGGCTGGTCACCGGATTTGATGAACACTTTGATTGTCCTCTGTTTCATCTGAGGACCTATGGTCACTCTAGTCTCAGTCGAGTTTTCTCACACACTTCTCTCATGGATCACCTTTCTCATAATTATTTCCACACGTAATACATCTCGCAAAAGTCATACTAAGTCAATCGATGGCATGTAAGCTGTGGCCAAGAAATCACTGTGAGGTTCACCGTCTTATACTGGTCGTTGATCCACAATATATTTCAAATATCAAGTAAATTATTCAGATCAAAAACATAAATCAAATATCAAGTTAACAATTTTAATATTTAAGACAATGATTCTAATATTAGGTAAAACAATTTAAATGTCAGTTGTAATATCAAGTTATTAATTTTTTAAAATTGAGTAAAATCATTTTTAAATAACTATATATTAACGTCAGCTGAGTAAGCTTGAGGTCCATATGGTGGCAGCAAAGAAACGTTCAACAGGAAATACCGGTCTTGCAAATTATGGGTCATAACATTCTTGGTAACAAGTCGAAGTGTTCACCGTCCTGAGGAAAGTTAAAACCAACTTGGCATATCACCAATACATGAGTACATTAAAGTGTACATTTAGTTATTATGTGCCAAAAATGTGTACTAAGAGATGTGATGAACCACCAGGCATGTTTTTCACTGCTGTCATGTGCGGTTTCACCCTGGATCTATACCCGATCAATTGACCTTGCCAATGAACTCACCGCAACATACTCATTTTTGGGACCGTACTCACCGGATGCAAAACAGGTTATGAAAGACGGCTATATGCCTACTTTTAATGCACAAGATCAGCCATATCACTAGGTCGGAGGTCATCTACATGCTCCACACCAAGAGCCTAACTAAATTCTTGCAAATTTATTTCGTTTGAGAGTACGAAAGGGAGGTTTCATTGAGGTGCTTCCGTTTTCCTGGTTTTGAAACAAGGTTTGTTGAAACATTTGCAGCGTAGTTGAACAATAAAAATACATATACAATATTACTATTATTACCTATAGTAGATTTTTTCCATGTTTTTTTTTTTTTTTTTTTGGTACGTCAAAGATTCACTACAAATTAGAATGGAACAACAATAAGTGTTTCGTATATCAAATACACCCTCCCTAAGGTCTGCACGACACAATGCTCATTGCATTACTACATAAAACTTTAAATCATATTTGGCAGAGTTTAGAAGAGCGACATTTTTTTTTAAATCCCATAATCCAAACGAGTGGACTTGTCTGCCACTGTTACAGTAAGTATCATATCCACTTTAGGTGTGTCACGTGTCATTTCTCTCTGGTTGTTTCTTTATTCCTGGCATTGAGTCGCGGGATGGAGGTAGTTTGGGCGCAACATTATGGTGTCATCACTTTGATGGTCATTGAACACCCAACATTATGGTGTCATCACTTTGGTGGTCATTGAACACCCAACATTATGGTGTCGTCACTTTGGTGGTCATTGAACACCCAACATTATGGTGTCGTCACTTTGGTGGTCATTGAACACCCAACATTATGGTGTCATCACTTTGGTGGTCACTGAACACCAAACATTATGGTGTCGTCACTTTGATGGCCACTGAACACCCAACATTATGGTGTCATCACTTTGATGGTCATTGAACACCCAACATTATGGTGTCATCACTTTGATGGTCATTGAACACCCAACATTATGGTGTCATCACTTTGGTGGTCATTGAACACCCAACATTATGGTGTCATCACTTTGGTGGTCATTGAACACCCAACATTATGGTGTCATCACTTTGATGGCCACTGAACACCCAACATTATGGTGTCATCACTTTGATGGCCACTGAACACCCAACATTATGGTGTCATCATGGAATAAAGTTATGTACTAACAAAAACTCAACAGCTAACAACGTTACTGTATCAATAAATAAAGTTCTATACCAACCACTGATCAGTTAACATCGTGGTTTTGCCATTGTGTAAAGTTCTATAGATGTTGTCTTGGTACCAGTCGAGCAGGCGACATCAAACTTGTACAGAGCGCACTGCAGCACTGACTTGGTGTACTGGAAGCCAAGACAGTCTTTTAGCATGGAGCAAATGGAGGCGCACTCCAGTCTGTCGGGGGTCAGCAATGTCTTCAGTGGACACGTGTTAGCTGTCGTCTGGATAGTCTTCCTGTAGTAAACGGGTCTCTTCAGATCTGGGAAATCAGAAACAAAACATGGCACGTGGTGGCAACATTTAAGAGGGGTGACGTGTGATATAGAAGAGAGGGGGTGATATAGAAGAAAATGGGGTGAAACAGAATAGAGGGGGTGGGGTGAAATAGAAGAGGGGGTGAAATAGAAGAGGGGGTGAAATAGAAAAGGGGGTGAAATAGAAGAGGGGGTGAAATAGAAAAGGGGGGGAAATAGAAGAGGGGGTGAAATAGAAGAGGTGGTGATATAGAAGAGAAGGGTGAAATAGAAGAGGGGGTGATATAGAAGAGGGGGTGATATAGAAGAGAGGGGGTGAAATAGAAGAGGGGGTGGAGTGAAATAGAAGAGGGGGCGGGGTGATGTAGAAAAGGAGATGGTTGAAGTAGAAGAGGGGAGAAATAGAATAGGGGGGTTGATTTAGAAGAGTGGGCTCATTATGTACTTTGCTAATATGAAATAATCAAAACAATCCTTAAGAAAGAAAGGCTTGATGAGATAAGTATGTGTTGAGATGAGTAGATGTGTTGAGATGAGTAAATGTGTTGAGATTCGTAGATGTGTTGAAATGAATATATGGGTTGAGATAAGTCTAAGAGTTATACAAATTGTACAAAGACCCACCCATAGTCGCAACAATAAAAAAGGCAGCCTGCGCTAGGCAGGACATGTTGAAAGGATGTAGAGCGGCAAACGAGATATACGTGCAGAAGTCTAGGGACAGACGACTCACCGGTCGTCGAAGACAGGAATGTGTCGTCGATATAGACAAGGACTTACTCCAGTTGGGGTTCGTGCATGGACGCGGAAAGCCATAGGATCGTTCCAAATGGAAGGATGTTGTGGAGCAGGCCAGGGCCATACATGGGCTGTAGTGCTGTAGTGCCACTTATGATGATGATGTTGAGATAAGTAGATGTTTTGAGATAATTCGATGTTTTGAGATAAGTCGATGTGTTGAGATGAGTAGATGTGTTGATATAAGTCGATGGGTTAATATAAGTCGATGTGTCCAGATGAGTAGTTTTGCTGAGATAATTAGATGTGTTGATATTTGTTGATGAGCTGATATTGGATTGCTGTATTCGTTCACGTCAAAAACATTAGAAAAGTATGTAGTAAGTAGACTCACTCATGTCAAATACTTATATACGTATATCAGATTAACACTTTCAAGAATGCCCTAGTAAATTTTGAAACGAATTCCTAAAATTTTTCAACGTGCACCTTTTAAATAGATCCCTAAACATGTCTCTTTTTCTACAAGATCTGGTCATCAATTTTGGAACCACTTGCACCGAAGAGATTTTTTTATGTTGTACATTCGTACTCATAGAATGCGAGAAATTGGGATACCATACTTATCAGCCAGTATTTGGACTACCTGTAATTTAGTTTAAATTGTTTGTCCCCTCTGATCAGAATGCCGGTCAATCAACCTGCCTTGCAGGCCTACAGTATAAGCAGACCCAGTTTCATGCCCAGAAGCATTTACGCCGGATGTGGATCTACGGTCTCAAGTCCACTATCAGGAGGCCAGCTGTGGGTTACCTCCTCTAAACCTCCACAGTAGAATCGGGCGGAAGGAGAAGCATCTTATTTCTGCTTACAGCGTAAATAGCTGGAGCCTGTGTGTCACTTTCGTGTACACCTAAATGATCTTCGTCTATATTCCAATTATGGATCGCTGATCATGTATAGCAAGCATGAAGCTTAAGTCGCACCCCATGGCTACAAAGGTTGTGGGCGATGATGCGTCACTGAAGAAAGTGCACCACCAAAACCCCGGAGGAAAACGGCTCAAAGGCAGACTTAGGCTTAGAATGACATTTGATTTGAGAAAAGGATCACAGCAGCTGAGAATCCAAGCGTGGAAAAGTGAAGCATCCGTTAGGTCTGGGTGGCAGGAAGTGGTGAGGCAGGCCAAAACCCTACATGAGCTGTACCGGCTAGATGGATGGATGGTTTTCTGGTTGCTCTGTCTGTTTGTTAGTTTGCGTGTGGTCCAATCTTGCGACTCAACGTTGACCCATTTCCAGAGCTCCAATTGAGCTGAGAACAGAGAACATTGAGTTCATTGGCGCTCCATGCCTTTTTAGCAGTGACTGGTGAATTTCTTAGTGACGCAGTAACTGCCGGCACCCATGCGCCATGCCTTTTAGTAGTGACTGGTGAATTTCTTAGTGACGCAGTAACTGCCGGCACCCATGCTCCAAGTCTTAAAGCCAAGTTGTGTCTTCAAAGGATTCAATTTCTGGTCGGTCATAGCCGTCGGCGGATTTATTCCACTGGACAATGTTGTAGAACCGGACCTTATCTACGCTTACGGCCTCTCTAAACCCACGACCTTCTCTACACCCACAGCATCTTTACACACATGGCCTTCTCTACACCCACGGCCTTCTCTACACCCACGACCTTCTCTACACCCACGGCCTTCTCTACACCCACGGCCTTCTCTACACACACGGCCTTCTCTACACCCACGGCCTTCTCTACATCCAATACCTTCTTTACACCCACGGCCTTCTCTACACCCACGGCCTTCTCTACACTCACGACCTTCTCTACACCCATGGCCTTCTCTACACCCACGACCTTCTCTCTATACCCAAGGCCTTCTCTACACCCACGGCCTTCTCTACACCCACGGCCTTCTTGACACCCACGGCCTTCTCTACACCCACGGCCTTCGCTACACCCACGGCCTTCACATTGCTCTATTTACATTCCCTTTCACCTGGTCGCGTTTTCAACTCATTAGGACGTCCTACAAACAATCGTCATTGGAGTCACTTACCTGCGGCTTTTTCACACAATGACATGTACGGGGAGCTGCAGGGATTGTCTGCCAACAGGTAAATATTCCCAGGATTAGCGGGCGGGATGGGGAGCAGGGCCTCAGCCGTGAGTCGCACGCACAGCCCCGTCCAGTTGGGCTCTCCGGTCATCCACATGGCCGTCATGGGCTCCGTCTGGGACTTCACCCACAGGAAAACTATGAATAGATAATGACCGAGAATAGTGTAGCATTTTGTCGTGGCTGCAGTGCTCAAAATTTTATTTTACAATTAAATTCTAAAATATAACTTCATTCTGTGTAACGGTTGTCCTTAAAGTGTGTCACACTTGTAGGGGTGGTGGGGTGGCAGAAAGTGTGACACGTGGGTTGTCAGATCATATGTGACGTCATCCATTAAAAAAAATCATATCTATAAATTACAAACGCTGAAATTGATGTTTCACTTTTTGTTGTGATGGATGCATTCTGAAAGCAGACGTCAGTTAGCAGTGTCTCATTTTAGTAGTGAAGCGTGTTTTAGATGGAATTTCAATTAGTATTAATCTTTAAAGCACTTGTTTTTTTTTTTGTTTTTTTTTTCTTTTTTGGCAAGTGGGGCTTAGGTTAGGGAGAAGAAAAAAATGGGGGAGGGCGCTCAGAATTTTGTGACAGATTGTGACAGGGGAGAGGGAGCGTAACAAATTGTAATAAGTAGCGTGACATACTTTAAAGAGGGTTTAGTTTTTTTTAATTCTTCCGGGGGTTTGGTGGGGTGTGGGTGGGGGGGGGGGAGAGAAATCACTTAATTAATAAAAATTGTAAAAAAAAGAATCATGATTTCCTATAACAAATGTTTGAAGAAGTTCACGGGTTCACGGTCATTGTTGAAACATCACAAGTCATGGATGACACAACAAACATCACAAGTCATGGATGACACAACAAACATCACAAGTCATGGACGACACAACAAACATCACAAGTCATGGATGACACAACAAACATCACAAGTCATGGATGACACAACAAACATCACAAGTCATGGACAACACAACAAACATCACAAGTCATGGACGACACAACAAACATCACAAGTCATGGATGACACAACAAACATCACAAGTCATGGACGACACAACAAACATCACAAGTCATGGAAGACACAACAAACATCACAAGTCATGGACGACACAACAAACATCACAAGTCATGGATGACACAACAAACATCACAAGTCATGGACAACACAACAAACATCACAAGTCATGGACAACACAACAAACATCACAAGTCATGGAAGACACAACAAACATCACAAGTAATGGACAACACAACAAACATCACAAGTCATGGATGACACAACAAACATCACAAGTCATGGACAACACAACAAACATCACAAGTCATGGAAGACACAACAAACATCACAAGTCATGGACAACACAACAAACATCACAAGTCATGGATGACACAACAAACATCACAAGTCATGGATGACACAACAAACATCACAAGTCATGGACAACACAACAAACATCACAAGTCATGGATGACACAACAAACATCACAAGTCATGGAAGACACAACAAACATCACAAGTCATGGATGACACAACAAACATCACAAGTCATGGACAACACAACAAACATCACAAGTCATGGATGACACAACAAACATCACAAGTCATGGATGACACAACAAACAGCACAAGTCATGGATGACACAACAAACATCACAAGTCATGGACGACACAACAAACATCACAAGTCATGGACAACACAACAAACATCACAAGTCATGGACAACACAACAAACATCACAAGTCATGGACAACACAACAAACATCACAAGTCATGGACAACACAACAAACATCACAAGTCATGGACAACACAACAAACATCACAAGTCATGGAAGACACAACAAACATCACAAGTCATGGACAACACAACAAACATCACAAGTCATGGATGACACAACAAACATCACAAGTCATGGACAACACAACAAACATCACAAGTCATGGATGACACAACAAACATCACAAGTCATGGATGACACAACAAACATCACAAGTCATGGAAGACACAACAAACATCACAAGTCATGGATGACACAACAAACATCACAAGTCATGGACAACACAACAAACATCACAAGTCATGGATGACACAACAAACATCACAAGTCATGGAAGACACAACAAACATCACAAGTCATGGATGACACAACAAACATCACAAGTCATGGAAGACACAACAAACATCACAAGTCATGGACAACACAACAAACATCACAAGTCATGGACGACACAACAAACATCACAAGTCATGGACAACACAACAAACATCACAAGTCATGGACAACACAACAAACATCACAAGTCATGGATGACACAACAAACATCACAAGTCATGGACAACACAACAAACATCACAAGTCATGGATGACACAACAAACATCACAAGTCATGGATGACACAACAAACATCACAAGTCATGGAAGACACAACAAACATCACAAGTCATGGACAACACAACAAACATCACAAGTCATGGATGACACAACAAACATCACAAGTCATGGAAGACACAACAAACATCACAAGTCATGGACAACACAACAAACATCACAAGTCATGGACGACACAACAAACATCACAAGTCATGGATGACACAACAAACATCACAAGTCATGGACAACACAACAAACATCACAAGTCATTCTGTTATACCGGTACTACATAGCAGTGGGCTCATAGCTAAATGTCAACTCTTTTTTTTTTTTCATAAACTCTAAACTGTTAAATTTAAAGTTAAATACTGCACCAAGTTAAGGATTAAATTATTATTGTTTCATACCTTTATTTGTTCCGATTCACTGAGCTTTGTGTAATTATGTAGTAGGAAGAATTTGTAAAAAAAAAAATACGAAAAGGAAATAGGGAAACAAAACAAAATAATTATAAAACATTAAATAGAACTTTTTAAACACGTGCGTACTTCCTGTAGCATTAAGTAGACCAACCCAGAAACTGTCCCCTGTTCCAGTCACCAATGTGCGAACGAAGTTTAATTCCGCTATGGAATCCAGCTCCAGTGGATACGCCCCTGTTGGAGATGACAGGGACATGTTATATTATACGTTACATTACATGACGATGACGTGACCAACCAGCTTACGTAGCAAAACTGACGAGTAACATGGTCACGTGGTCACACGTCAATCATGGTTATTTAGAAGCATTTTCATCTAAAACTTGTAAATACACGTACTGCATTTAGTGGTTAGTGGGAATCTTTTTGACCTCAGATGTCATGATGTCATGTTACTGCATGACAATGTGCGGAGTCAGGTTCAGATGTCATGTCACTGCATGACAATGTACGAGTTCTGGATCAGATGTCACTGTATAACAATGTGCGAAGTCTGTATCAGATGTCATGTCACTGTATAACAATGTGCGAAGTCTGTATCAGATGTCACTGTATAACAATGTGCGAAGTCTGTATCAGATGTCATGTCACTGTATGACAATGTGCCAAGTCTTGGTACGTTATATGGTCGTTGTCATCGATCTTATTATTCTTATCAGATTTTTCTAGTCAACGGAAATGTTAAAACACAGGGAAAGGAGAAAACCTGACCCAGCGGACATTCAGTTACATACCTAACTTAGAGCACTCAGTGACCGATGTATTGTATGTGATATTCTGGGTGCCTGGCATCCCATAACAAGAACCGCTGTACTCGTACCAAGTAGCTGAAAGAATACAAAAACATCTTCATATTGTTGTTAGAAATAAATAAACAATAGCGTAACTCATGTAGGGGATTTAGGATCAAAGGCCCCGAGAGCAATAAGACTTTGGCAATTACATTGAAAGAAACAAAATCTACTCATTATAAACCAAAGGTTTACTTCACGTTGTTCGCAAATATCGGTATTTTTATTTATTTAAAGTAGATGATATCTTTACTTCGTTGTTTGATTCATCGCCAACATCTGGTGGATAAATACTGAAAGTTGACTGACTTAAACAATGCGAGTTTGTAAGTGTAAGTTGCCTTTAGAAGCTTTGTCACAGGTGCGACTGGGCCTGGTCACATGGGTTACTGGACCTTGTCACAGGGGCGAATGGACCTTGTCACGGGGGCGACTGGACCATGTCACGGGGGCGACAAGATCATGTCATAGGGGCGACTGGACCTTGTCACGGGAGCGACTGGACCTTGTCACAGGGGGCGAATGGACCTTGTCACAGGGGGCGAATGGACCTTGTCACGGGGGCGACTGGACCATGTCACAGGGGCGACTGGATCATGTCATAGGGGCGACTGGACCATGTCACAGGGGCGACTGGATCATGTCATAGGGGCGACTAGACCATGTCATAGGGGCGACTGGACCATGTCACAGGGGCGACTGGATCATGTCACAGGGGGCGAATGGACCTGGTCACGGGGGCGACTAGACCATGTCATAGGGGCGACTGGACCTTGTCACGGGGGCGACTGGACCATGTCAAAGGGGCGAATGGACCTTGTCACGGGGGTGACTGGACCTTGTCACAGGGGGCGAATGGACCTTGTCACAGGGGGCGAATGGACCTTGTCACGGGGCGACTGGACCATGTCACAGGAGTGACAGGACCATGTCACAGGGGCGATTGGACCATGTCACAGGAGCGACTGGACCTTCTCACAGTGGCGACTGGACCATGTCACAGCGGCGACTGGACCATGTCACAGGAGCGACTGGACCATGTCACAGGGGTGACTGGTAGATTTGTCAAGACTCAGTATTGAGTCTGATCTTGTAAAAACGATTGATTTTGATAATTTGAATTGCATGGTCATTGAAATATTAATATAGTTCAAGGTCACGAAAAAAATGTGCGGGGGGGGGGGGGGGGGGAAGGGTCCCTTATTGGGATTCTTATAAAGTGCGTTACATGTATGCGTGTTTTGTCAAATTTTCATCCCCATCCCAATAACTCGATTTTATATTGTATAAAGGATTTATAGGAGACACTTTGTTTTAAAGGGTTGCTTAATTAATTTGTTTTGTTGTGGACATGATTTGTGGATTAAAAAATATACAGCAGCTGGGAATACAAGCATGGATCTAAGTGGAAGGAAGTGGCGAGGCAGGCCAAAGCCCTACTTGATACATGGATTGTAGCGCCACAAGGATGGATGGATGGAACTCAGAATTCGTTTTTTAAATATCACAACCCTAAAAATACAATAATAATAATAATTGTAATAAATGGTTTTAAAAAGATATGTTTAGGATTGAAAGCAGAACGATAAAATTGACGGTTCAGCTAAATGCCTTCTTCAGCAGACGATACAAAACAAGAAATAACATCATAGATTATCATAGATTATCCCTCATTGTGTATGTACTCTGCAAAAGTAAAAAGTTGAGCTTCCGGTCTAGATTTTGCTAAGAGTAACCAGTCCCCCTTCCTAGGTTCGTGGTCTCCCTTTGCTGAGGGCAAACAAGATAATCAATGTCCTTGTTTGATTGTTAAAAAGCAATAATATATTGGAAGTGATTGATCTCGAGATTTTAACCCTCCTATTTGAAAAGGTTTCGTCGAAGATATTGGTATGTTCTAGCACCATTTATTGAATTGTTCCATTTAAAAAAAAAAAGTAATTGATCTATTCAAACACAAATTTCTCATTTTCCGGGGATTTTGTTGTTGTTGTTGCTCATCCCGGAAAGAAATGGTGTAAAAGTGACTCTCTTACCGGAGTCCCTACAATCTAGGGATGAAATTAATTATATTTAATATATATTATATAATGTTTTATAATTATTTATTATACTATAAAAGAAGGAAGCATCCGAAAAGTTTGCATTTGTATTTCGTCTTACAATTAGCGCTGACAAAATTAATCTAATGTTTTATCCATACACATTGGTTGTGTCTCATTATAATATAAAACAGTGAGTTGTAATAATTAATTAATTTTTTAAACGTTTTTCGGTGAATGTAAAACGCTGTCCAGGTTAGTTGAAAGGTGGGTCACTTGCAACTGCTGATACCTACCGAATGAATCAGAGTGTTGCAGCGATACGAAACTAGTCCAATCGCTTTTAATAACATTTAAATTTTATAGGAAAATTTATATAAAAAAAATTCTCATTTTACACACAACCCCTACCACTCAGGTGACACTACATCAGGTGACCCCGAAGGGATCGTGACCCATAGGTTGAGAACTACTGCCCAACTCTTAAACATAACAATAATTTAAGATTTAGCCTTGTGCGTAAGTGTTGATGGTCACTGGCTGGGAGCAGATCTCATCTTTCTGATACCAAACGTGCGCATATTATTTTATAAAAATATTTATATCATCATCATGGTGATACCATCCTAGTCTTCCCTCAGCCTATTGCTTCACTCATTAGATGATTATTGTATTACATTAATATTATTGAATTCTATGACAGAACTTAGAAATGATCCACACGCACACTGAAAACGTTGGCTACTCATTACTAAGCGCAATGAACAAGCTGGCACAAATCTTGGCTTCAGGGGCATAACTAGTGTTAGCGCTGCCCGGGGCGGGACAAGAATGTTTCATCCGACCTTGCACTAAAAAAGTATGCAGATGGACGAAAATGCCACCCCTCCGTATAAAGAAAAAGAAGTGCCGCTCTGGGTGGCCCGGCCCCTTCGCAGCCCCCTCCTTCCTTCGCCATTGCTGGGCATATCTGTGACATGCTGACATTAAAATGATTTTTTTTTTTTTAATTAAAATTAAAATCGGTATTCTAAAAGTTAGTGATCGGGATGAACGAATTATACGAAACAATCTGAAGTTCGATTGAGTGAGAAACTCCAATTAAACCCATTTAACATATTTATTTAAACTAAAAACCAATATTTAATTGTTCCATTTAATTGTTCCATTTAGTAAACTTAACTGTGCACTTAAGTAGTCGAGCATGATCAGGTCAGTTGTATTAAAATATTTCTCAATATTTTGTCTGTTTGTTCTACTCACTCACAACAACAAATGAACACATTCATCTATTTGATGGTACAATAAAACCTCCTGTAACAATAGTGCGTTGTCCCACGTATGGCAGCAACAGCTCAAGAACCGTTTGGTCACTACAGGCCATTGTAATCAAGCAGGCCATTAATGCCGTAACACTATCTGACTGAGTAATGTTGACTTATATGAAAATAAAAGAGCCTATAGCCCATGATGACCTGGTAGGGATAAGTAGTGTTTTAACTTCAAGAACAGAATGGTTAGTTGAGAGTGGAGAAGGGTGAGCTTTTGTAGCAACTTTTAGTCCTCTTATATGTATATATAAATTCCCCAAACGCTATATCTCATGTAACTTTCATGAAGCGTTTTTGGTTATATCCACCAAACACCATGAGCTCTCTATTAAAACTAACACCTAAAAAATATAATTAAACAATTGATTAAATAACTCAAACTGCATCCTAAAAATACTAACTGCCTCTAAACATAGCTCGATATCAGCTCAAGCCAAAATCCCAACTGGCACTCCAAGCATAACTCAAGCCAAAAAACCCCAACTGGCACTTCATGCATAACTCAAGCCAAAAAACCCCAACTGGCACTTCATGCATAACTCAAGCCAAAAATCCCCAACTGGCACCGTGTGTATAACTCAAGCCAAAAAACCCCAACTGGCACTGTTAACTCAAGCCAAAAATCCCCAACTGGCACCGTGTGTATGGCTAACCACGATTAATAAACAAACAAATCCCACTTAAGTGAAGCTCAATAAAAATATTTTAAAAAAAAATCATTTTCACGGTTGGCTTACGTCAACTCAACCACTCACGTCTGATCATGACGTCATTATTTGCACTTCATGTGGAAACAATAATAGTTTAAGATTTCGTACTATTTTGTGTAAAAAGATAAATTAATCAATACAGTTTATTATCAACACAAATATTTGAACAAAAACATTACTAATTTAAAAAATGAAGGTCTAAGTTCGCAGGCCATGCCAGCCAGAACAAAAGGATATGGAACACAGAACCATCGGGTGAGTCTTGGATGCCCCGCATGACCAACCCGAGCTCTACTAATTAGAAAATAATCACGATTTTCAAAATGATAGTCTGCTAAAGCTATTCGGGAGTTTTCTTTTGATAGAAGCCTTGGATTGGGTTAAAAACCTTTTTTTTTTTTTTTTAAAAATTCAATGCATTTGTAGTAGTAGGGATTGTTCAGTCAAAATTATTTTGAGCCAAAGTTTATTAAGACTGGTGACAAATTTTTGGCCTTCAGTACGATGACATGTATGATCATATTCTTCTCAGAGAAATCCTCTTTGTTGTATTCTAATCACTGTAATTGGTGTGAGTGTATTTTGTTGAAATTTACCCGCTTTCTTCAAAGCTAAGACATATCACATACATTTGAACATAGTCAAGTTTCTGCCAAGAGACTTAAACCAGGCATGGAAACAAGCTACTTTAGCATGCTCACGGCCCTCTGATGTCCTAAAATCTATTTAAAGAAAAAAGTCTTTAATGATTTTTGATCATTTTCAATTTCCCTCAAAGATTTAGGCAAACGGTTCCATAATTTAGGCGCAATAGCTTCAAAAGAACGCACCCCTGTGACTCATGATTTCTTTCTGTGTCCAAGAGCGCAGATTCTGTAATATGCCTGTTTTATCAGTATGCTACTTAACCAAAGCCTCCATAACATTTTATAAAATTATCAGTGAAGACGTTAGGTATCTAAAAACTCTCGAAAAATAATTACTTATTAATGCACCGCTTGATCAAATGCACAACATATAGGAAAAGTACCACCTCCACCGCCCCTCACTTTCTAACATTCCGTGGACTTCGTTAGACGTGGTAACAAAGACAACTTTATTGACTTTATAACGTTCAAAAGATTAGAAATGTTCGTAATCTCATCTTCAATGCAGTGGCGTAGCGAGGGGTGGCATCATGCCCCGGGCGCTACTCACAAAGTGGCGCCAAATGATATATTTTACATATAATATTGTATGGTTTTCGAATAGGGGGGGGGCGCTAAAAAGGTACTGTGCCCCTGGCGCGAGTTAAGCTCGCTACGCCACTGCTTCAACGATCAATATTATTATTATGAAGCCATTTTTAATTTATTATCATTCTTCCTAAAAATAGGTTGTTTATTATTCTTACAGTATTGACTACGGGCAGATAGTTCTACCTTCATTCCTTGTCATCAAGAGACGA
The DNA here is from genome assembly GCA_964017045.1 of Omphiscola glabra. Taxonomy (NCBI): domain Eukaryota; kingdom Metazoa; phylum Mollusca; class Gastropoda; family Lymnaeidae; genus Omphiscola; species Omphiscola glabra. The sequence goes on from OZ024802.1 coordinate 6,609,941, forward strand.
CCAATGTATTATTGACCCTACTCCCATCAACTACTATTGACTAAAATTGTTTCTGAAGGTTTATTTCGGCCTGGAAAGTAAGGGCGGACCTTGTGTAGAACTCTAATCAACAAGGTTCCATTGTGTCACAAGGGAGCTACCAGAAAAGCGGAGGTTACTTAGTGAACCGAAATTCCGCTTTACTTAAAAATAATTGTGTGCTACTTTACGAAGCGCAGCGGTAGGCAACTAGTTCAAAAACATGGAAGTTGGATTAGATATAGAAAAAAAATCGATATATATATTTTTTAAAAATATTTTTTAAATCAGATTATTGAGTAGAATCGTCGCATCGAACAATCAATAGATCGATATGATGAGGGATGTTGCACAAGAATGGGTTTGGTGCATCTGGCCTGTATACTACAAACATCGCATGTGGGTTGCCCGGGGTGCCATGTGCTTAAGGCGCCATCAACGATCTTCCAAAATATGACAAAGCATTGCATGTGGGCGCCATGGAAGAAAAATAATTTCTAGTGCCAAATGTTTGTATGCCGTACTACATAAATCATATGTTCGTGCAATGGAAGTGGCGGCAAACATCGCTGCTGACGGAGGCATCCGCTTCCTTTGTAGGTGCATTGAGTTCTTCAGTCATAGCCACGGCGCCCGTTGCTCGTTACAGCGACTTCGATATGACAGAGATCACGGCGTTTGGTTTGTCCGCGTATTGCTTGCGGACATACCTCTTTTCAGCGACTTTGGTCGTTTGGCGGTGGCGGCAATAGGCGTTTGTAGACCCTGTGCTGAGGAGGGTGCTACTGCTAATGTGACGCTCACCGGTGTTTGGAATCGAATATTGAGTTTATGCAGAACAGTGTATATTCAGCGCCCTAGCGCGAATAAACTCGGTGCTATCCCTCGTTTTTCGAAGTCTAGGTTAATAAATAGATTTTAAATAATAGTTTAAAGTAAATTTATCATTATCGCGATTCGTGTAATATATTCAACTAGGTAAATAATTTACATATTTCTCTTTGCAATAATTTAGTAATTTGTTCACTAAGTATACATAAATAAAAATCTTACAATTTGTTGAGATTTGTTGGATGGCCAGTAAAATAAGCCTGTTTGTCATCTGCCATCTCCCCTTGATATTGAAAATAGACCAGTCCCTCGCGAAAATTCGCTTCTTGTACGTTTTATTTTATGCCATTTATAGCGTGTTGCGTACCGTCATGGTTTTGAAAACTTAATCTGTGCTAAGATTTAGCTCTTACAATGAACAATACGTAACAAATAACTGAGAACAACAGTATGCAAAGAAAACGAAACCAATTCTAACGATACTAACAAGATTCAATTAAATTATAATGTACTTTTAAATTTCTATAAAAACACAAATTCAAATACAGAAACAAAAAACTGTATCAGCTTACAGTACAGCACGTGAAAAGGTATACCCCTTGTAAAAGAATACAAATAATTTACACACACATACATTTTTATGATAAAAAGTACATTATTCCAATAATAACGTCTCGTGTATGTTAGGAAAGATAGCACAAATATTTCTCTCGGCTATTAAAGCTGCCGGTCTATATATGAGGATTAAATCCGAAACATCTAGTAAGAAATTCTATAAATTGCATCCTTTAGAAAAAAATAGAACCATTTTGACGTCAATATCAAGATTGGAGACATGTGGTGGTGGCTAAAAATACGCCGACACGTTTGCCACAAAATAATGCTATACCGTAAATGATTTGAAAAATCACTGCAATTACAGACTAATAAAGCTATAGATAAGGATGTTCAGTCACAAGTGGGAAAGGAACGTGGACACTGGCGTAAAGTTTTGCGACGTTTAATGGGCATCACTCAATATTTAGCTGAACGAAATTTGGCTTTTAGAGGAACTTCAGATACATTATTAAAACCACACAATGGGATTTTTTTTTAGGTCTTGTTGAGCTGTTTGGAAAATTCGATTTAATAATGAGTGAACATCTACGTCGAGTTCACTAAAGAGAGAAAAAAAATAAGTTCAAAACGAAATAATTAATTTTTTAGGAAATGCTGTTCAAGAAAATAATATCAACCAAGCTAAATCAGCCAAATGTTTCAGCCTTAGTTTAGACTGCACACCAGATATTAGTCACGTGGAGCAGCTGTCATTTACTGTCAGATATTTAGGTGTAGAAGACAGCAATAAAAGAACATTTTCTTAGCTATAAGACTGTTATAGAAACCACAGGACAAGGATTATATGTAAGTATAATTGATTTCTTTGAAAAGGAGCATACTAGATTTACAAAGATGCAGAGGCCCGTGCTATAACAATGGTTCCAATAAAAATAAATGAGTGCAGGCACGGATTATGAAGGTCATAGCCTGAACTTAGTGGTTGGTGACAGTGCAACAAGTTTCCTGGAATCCACTTTCATTTTTTAAAATTTTTTTTTGATATGTCAAGCGCATATAGTTTTCTTTTCTGCCTCTTCTGAACGGTAGTATGTATTGAATGAGACGTGTCAACTGCCTCACCGTTAAACCTTTATGTGAGACCAGATGGGAGAGCAGAATTGAAAGTGTTAAATCTTTATGTGAGGCTAGATGGGAATGCAGTATTGAATGTGTTAAACCTTTATGTGACACTAGATGGGAGTTCAGAATTGAATGTGTCAAACCTTTATGTGACACTAGATGGGAGTGCAGAATTGAATGTGTCAAACCTTTATGTGAGACTAGATGGGAAGGCAGAATTGAAAGTGTTAAACCTTTATGTGAGACTAGATGGGAGTGCAGGGCAAATGTTGTCAACAAAACTATGCAGGACAACTCTGTGGAACTATCTACTACAGTTTTACTAATGAATAGTGTCACTGATTACTGAATAGGTCTTGTCATTTAACGACGGAAAGCTATTAATAGAACGGCTGTATTCATCCGGGTACTAAAGTGGTACAAAATGTCAATACTGTTCAGTACTAATATGTTAAGGAAGTGGTCCTTAACGTAAATCAAAACATGCTTACAACTCTATTTTACGAAATATTTTAGACAATTTTTTTACTGCTATAGTCAACGATATACATTTTGTGAATTGGGACATTTCGGGTGCTGGGTGACCGAGCGGTCTAAACTGACTATCCAAAAAGATGGTTATCTGGAGCTCAATCCCCACCAAAGCCAATATCCCAAGCCCCCCCCCCCCCTCTCACCCTGCGCGGGTGGATGGGACTCGCTAGCCTTGGACTAGGAGAAGGCAACTCTGAACTGTGACGAGGAGCCATGGAATGATCAATAAATTGATAGTCGGCCCTTAAAATATAGAAGAAAAACAAATTGAAAAGGGACTTCATGACGCTTATGGCACATGTAACAGTGACTCTAGACACCAGGATCGTCCGCAAATGTAACAGTGACTCTAGACACAAGGATCGTCCGCACATGTAATAGTGACTCTAGACACAAGGATCGTCCGCACATGTAACAGTGACTCTAGACACAAGGATCGTCCGCATATGTAGGGTGTTAGATTTTTATTAATTTCCCCAAACTCACAAAGATTTAGATAAATGTAAAAGATGGGTTAGGATCCACATAGAAACATCTATTGGGGCAATGAAGTTTGAAGAGATATAAAATACTTGTTTTTGAGAAATATTTGTCCGACGTTCTAAAAATAGTAACATCGTGTAGTGCGCTGTGGCGTTTTCTGTTCTTAGAAATGACAAACCCTAATAGTGCAATTATTATCGTATAAAAAAGCACTAAAAGTTGGCCAAAAAAAGTTAGGTAAAGAATTAGATGTAGAGCCTATTTGTAGAGATACAAGAGTAAAGAGAAAAGGGAGAAAGGTCTGTTCGAATACGATTACACTGATAAGGTGACCAAGAAATAAAAGACGTGTTCAATCTAATACTGGACAGACCTAGAAATTCTTTATTAGAGAGATTTTAACGGCCGCAAAATTCAATAACACGTGGTAAATTTTAAATGAACTAAAAATCTGCCGGATAAAGATAAGATTATAGCAGCATGTCAAGGTTTGGAGAATAACTCAAGTTATCAAGAAAATACCAAATATAAATGGATGTGATCTGTTGATTAAACTAGATATAAACAAGGAATTGTTTCCTCATGATGTTAAGCTTCCAAAATAAGCCGCTAAATTCATAAACGCTGATAAGTCACAAGATGGCATGCCAAATCTGGGGATAACATTAAGAATAATTCTTACAATACCTATTACTGTTGCCATTGTTAACAGAAGCTTTAGTAAACTACAGCTTATAAAAACGTCATTTACGATCATCAATGTCTCAAGACAGAATGAATTCCCTGGCAATTGTGTCTATAGAAAATGATATTGCAGATAATATAAATATAGAAAGTGCAATAAAAAGATTTGCTGATTTAAAGGCTATAAAAAATGTCATCTGTAGGCTAAATGTTCACAATGGCCACAGTAGGCTAACTGTTCATACTGGCCACAGTAGGTTAAATATTCATACTGGCCACAGTAGGTTAACAGTTCATACAGGCCACAGTAGGCTAAATGTTCATATTGACCACAGATGGCTAACTGTTCATACCGCCCACGGTAGGCTAAATGTTCATACTGGCCACAGTAGGCTAAATATTCATACTGGCCACAGTAAGCTAACTGTTCATACAGGCCACAGTAGGCTAAATGTTCATATTGACCACGGTAGGCTAACTGCTCATACTGGCCACAGTTGAATAACTGTTCATAATGGCCACGGTAAGCTAACTGTTCAAAATGACCATGATAGGCTAAATATGTAAATTTACACCAATTCACTGACCACTGACACGGGGCAGCATAGCAGGTCATTGTGTAAGATGTCTTCACTTCTCTCTCTCTGTGTCTTTGACTCAAACAAAACACATATTGGAATAACCTACTTTTATACGTTCATTGTTTACAAAATGGTTCAAACCAGTCACGCACCAATAAAGATTACCTGACGAAGTAGACGCCATTAATTGGGTCAGACATGTGACACGTGAATAAAGCTGATCTGACGAAGTATTCAACATTAGTAGTGAATCCGTTGAAGCATGCAGGTACACATTCAATTATTCAAATAATGACAAAAACCTCTTGGAAGGCGAGAATGAAATCTAAATTTTGATAATAGCGTATTTATGACTCCAAGTTTTGCTTGACTTCAGTTCCTCTCTTTGATGCCACAACTGTCGGTGTAAGAATATCAATCTATAAATGGCCTTGCATATTTGTAAAGTTAATTAAGGGCCCATAAGTAAATGACGTCACGCAAATGTTGACGATTTTTACACACACCCCCCAAATCGTCACAGATCGTGGCAAAAAGTTACCCCCCCCTCATATATAACTTCACAAAACTCTGCTGACCCACCCCCTCCTTTGGATATCAAATTACTGCCCCTGTGTCAGAAACATTTACCCAGAACAGTTGTTCATAACCAGGGGGTGAAAGCACACCCTTAATGTTGCGGAAGACCCAGAAAATTTTATTTGCTGCCATTGCTAGTTGTTGCTTCCTTTACAAAAAAAAAAAAAAAAAAAAAGTTTTTATGCATTTTCATTAGCAGTAAATGATATTCTTGTGAATTTTGTTTGCGCATTATTTGTATTGATACTTTTTTTTCTCTTGTTTCTAAAACTTTAATTAGAGAAATAAAACTACAATTAATAAATTATTTATTTATTTGTATTTTTAAAATGTTATGACAATATTTATTTACCTTTTTTTGGTGGGGGTGGAGGTGGGGGGTATGTTTGGAAATTGATTTAAGAATCCCTACCCTAAAACCTTTACAAAGTTCACCCTTTGTTGCCAGGGTCGCGATTTTGTCTCGCCATGTCGCCAAGTGAGCAAATACAAAGATTGCATGGCACCTCTAAGAAACCACTGCATGTGTTTACAGCATCTAGACCAGTGGTTCTCAGCCTTCCTAATGCCGCGACCCTTTAACTCAGTTCCTTGTGTTGTGGTGATCCACAACAAAAACTATTTTTCGTTGCTACTTCATAACTGTAGAGTATATGTGTTTTCCGGTGGTCTTAGGCAAACCCTGGGAAAGGGTCGTTCGATCTCCACAGGTTGAGAACCGCTGATCTAGACGCTTTACAAGCCAGGGCCAATGTTCAATCAGACCGGTGTTGTAGAAGAAATCATCTATATTTATTAAAGATTATCGGAATTCTAAGGTCCACAGTGAGCTTTGATATTGTCTTGATTAGCGAAGATCGTTGGTGGCGATGCCAAGTAATCGTTGGTGGCGATGCCAGGTAATAGTTGGTGCGATGCCAAGTTAAGACCATGGTCGTATTGAAACTATAATCTCGCCAATACATCTCCAGTGACAAAAGAAATATATTATTGTGAAATGACGTCAGCGGGCCGACGAGCCTAAGCTCCGTATGCCCTCTTTGGCGCTGCCCACACTAGCTAGGCGCCAGGTCTCCCCGACGTCGGGCCGTGCGGGGGAACGCCAGAGACCTCCCCGGGCGTGAAACGTCCCCACCAGCAACCGCTCGATCGGGTTTGCTGATGGAGACCCTCTCCGCTCAATGACGTTGGGTCGACCGAAAACGCTCCGTTTAAAGCGTTTGAAGCCCACTCTCCCAGGGGTCGAGACAGTAAATTAACGTCCTAATATCTCCCCCCACCCGTCTCGGGGAAGCATCGGACGCCCTCTAAGAGGGATTCTACAGTAGGTTTCCACCTCGCAACTAATTAGCGAAGTAGCTGGGACGAAACGGTTGCCTAGGAGCAGCTTTCTCAGGGCTGCGTATCTAGAATCATCGGCCAGAGACTTCCACCACAGCCTCTCGCCTCATATCCCTTAACGGCAACTTGTAAGGATGATCCCTACCCTGTCTCTGCCTTTTCCTCCATCTGTGAAATATAACAGCTGGCAGCCCTGTAAGTGCTGCTTATTTCCGGCATGCCCTTGTCTGCCACAGCGGGGCACGCAATGGTGGTCTTGTTTCCCGGGTTATTGTCGAGGGGTCCTGTGGCCAACGCTTCCAAATCGGCAAGCCACATCAGACTTGTCGACCGGAACCCCGGGAAAAGTGACAAAAGAAAGAATAGACGAATGCTGTTTTATGTCTGTTTTCTTGCGTATTCTGGTTCTGGTTCTGGTAAGCCACGTTGCTGATTCCATGTACTGGCATATGTGCAACGGTTGGGTAAGCGATGCTGCCATCCTAACAGCTCCTATCAGATGCCAGGGCAGCCTTGAAGCTTTCGAAAGATGTCGATTTCACGGTGGTATTATCCAGATGGTTTCAAGCGATTATTGTGCGTGGGAGGAATGATTGTTTGTGTTGCACTGTGTTACTCAGAGGCATAGTGAAGCATTTGCTATTGTTCTGGGTGTAATTGCTCATGGGGTTGTCAGAGGTTAGGATTATGTTCTGTTCATGTCCGTTAAATCTTGCATGTAACCTGGGTTTTAACCTGTATCGGGGATTTTATCCAATTACTGGGGTATTAACTTGTTACAGAGGACTTAAACCAGTTACCGGACGGCACTTTCTTTCTTTATATGGAAAAGGGGGGAGGGGCATTTTGGCCAACTGCAGATGTTGGTTTGTTTTGTGGAAGTGAGGCGGCAAAAATCGTGCCCCACCCCCGCGACACTAACCCTAGCTACGCCACTGGGTAACACCACAAACTACGAAAAAAAAACATAGATTAAAATAAAACAGTCCCTTGAAATCGAATAAATCTGTATTTAAAGATGACCTTTTGACCTTGAACTTGACACCCGGGTGCGCGGGTGGGTCAACAGTGGCTACCTATTCCCACCAAATCCTAACCTAGACCACGTCATACGTTACGGTCCAGTGATCACATCTGTAAACGTCCCTCCTCTCCCTCCCCCCCCCCTCAATTCCCCGCGACATTACCACACTCTATCATTGACTCACTCAAAGAAAATCGTTTTCCTCAGATGGCCTCCCATAATAGGCCAGCGTCGCAACAGTTGTCTTCCCTTTCCATGAGTGCTCTCCTGAAACTAAAGTCTTGTAAATATACCGGCCTTTCATTCAGCTGGCCGTTAGGGAAAATAAAATAATGGCATCACGGCGGTGGACTTAAAGGAAAGAAACTAACAAAACGGCGGGAAAAGCAAGCTGCGTTAATTCATTCTAGATTGGATTTCCAAGTGGAAGCGATGGATGAAAGACCTAACCATGACGTAATGGAACAGTTAGGAAAGAAAGAGCGAGATAGAACGAGGTTTGAGTGGGTACAAACATTCACAGAGAGCATTTGGTTGCTGACATCGCGGCCAGGGAATTAACTCTTTTTTTCGTGACCTGTTTGGTTCTGTTTTTATTTGTTTTTGTTTGACTTCTAGCAGTTCGTTTAACTTTGATCTTTTCTCTCGGTCTGGACATATTAACTCTTTTAATTAAAGGGTTTGATGTCTGTCTGTCGACAACATCATCATGTCTGAAGTATTCAGTAGGTAAGTGTTTCCCAAAGTGTTGGACCGTGGAATGCACGGCCCGCGAACCTTATGTTGCCGTTCCTCACAATATGAGTCAAGAAACTGGATAAAAGTTAAATAAATCATCAAGCCATAGTAAAAATAAAAAAATCAAGAACAGCAACTCATAGCTTCTAGTAGGTAATACTTAGAAGAGTTCTCTCCCATTTAGTGATCATGGATTTAAAAAAAAAAAATAATTTAAGGTCAAATAAAAAGATAAAATTAATGCATACGTCGCTCCCTGGTTCTATTAGAACAAAAATCCACTGGTTCGCCAATCCTAAAATGTTGGGAAATAATACAGTAGGGTCTATATTCTAAGCGTTGGGGATGGTACACAAATGGGCTTTTTACACTCTAGGTTATCAACGATAAAAAAAAAAGATTTATTTTTCATCCTTGACTTTAACAAAGTTTAAATGTCTCAGATATTATGTTAGTTGACCTTTTTTTTTTCTTTTGCACCCGGTGAACTTGACAAGAACATTGAATTTCACTGTGTCATCTATCTGGGTCAACTTTAAACTCCCACTCACCAAATTACACCCCCCCCCCCAACCAGTGATGTTTTCAATCGGGGCAGTCCGCACGACGTGCACCCTCCGTTGACGACACTGTATGTATATATTTATTTATATTAGGTGGTTTTATATAGCGCAGTGCCCCAGCCTAGGGCTAGGCTCACTGGACTTCACATAAAAATCAGCAATTACAGAAAAGTTTACATTTAAAAACAATAATTGTTGAGAAGCTTGACCTCACCCACCCAAGTACTATCTTCCCCTGTCTAGCCATGGACAGCACCCTGCAGAATCGAGCGTTGTTTATCAGTCAGAGGGGGGGGGGGGAGAATGAGTCTGTGTAATACAGTTTGAAGAGATGGTTCTTGAGGGCAGTTTTGAAGGATGTGATGGTCGTTATATTGCGGATGTTTAATGGGAGAGAATTCCATTGTTTTGGGGCACAGAAAGAGAAAGATCGTTCACCATATGTTTTAGTGTGTGTTCTTGGAACAGAAGGAAATACGCGTGTCTGCTGAGGAACGAAGCTTTCAAAGGGGAATAGACAGTAAGAAGTTCAGTAAGATAGTGAAGGAAGGAACAAACAAAAAAGTTGCGACAGATAACAGACAGCTAGTACTCAGTACGTGCCTGTATAGGGAGACTATGAAGTGGTGGCGTAACGTGATAACGTTTCTGTGAATTTAGAACTAACCTAACAGCTGAGTTTTGAACTTTTATTGATCCAAATAAATTGTAATGGTTTTTTTATTACATTGTACACATTCATTTTTTTCAGCACATAAATAAATACATACCTTAATCAAGACAGTATTTTACAATTATAAAAATTTAAAAACAAAATATCCAGCCATTAATGAACTTCCTTAGTAACAAAACAAGGACTTAATTGGTGATCATTTAGATTTGGTACCGGCTGGGGAAGCACCGTGGCAAATTCTTACAGACTGGGAACTAAAGAATTTTTATATCTTTCCGTACCAACTTTAAGAGAAAGAATTTGCCCTGATCGAGCTGATCTTAGGTATCTGTAATGAAGTGGATGGTATGTTTCATCCAATGATTTCAAGATTATTTTTTTTATACGCATTCGATGGCAGGACAAGATGCCTGACACAGGGGTCTTGGAACGAGCACAAACTTGTAGAATATTCTCCGCTCTTAGCAAGGGGCGCCTTCACTGTTTAGGCTATGTCAGCAAGGTGCCTGACACAGAGGTCTTGGAACGAGGACAAACTTGTAGAATATTCTCCGCTCTTAGCAAGGGGCGCCTTCACTGTTTAGGCTATGTCAGCAAGGTGCCTGACACAGAGGTCTTGGAACGAGGACAAACTTGTAGAATATTCTCTGCTCTTAGCAAGAGGCGCCTTCACTATGGTTAGACCGCGTAAGGAGAATGGAGGAAGGCCATATTCCCAAGGATCTGCTGTATGGAGAGTTAGCAGAAAGAGTAAGACTTATTGGACGGCCACACCTGAGATTTAAGGACGTTTGCAAAAGGAGCATGAGGGAAGCCAACATTGAAATGAACGAATGAGAGATCATCGCTGAACAACGATCTAGCTGGCGAATAGATGTGCATGAAGGAGTCAAAAATGCGGAAGATGCGCGAATCGAAGCCCTTGCAACAAACAGAGCTTTACGAAAGGCAAAATCTTCGCATATATAAGACGCACCCGTATATAAGACACATCCGTATATAAGACGCGGGTTTTGACGATTTGATAAAAAATATTTTACATATAAGACGCACCCTTATATAAGACGCACCCTTATATAAGACGCACCCTTATATAAGACGCACCCTTATATAAGACGCACCCTTATATAAGACGCACCCTTATATAAGACGCACCCTTATATAAGACGCACCCTGGGTGCGGGTTATGTAAACTTTGTATAAGACGTGTCTTATATACGCGAAAATACGTTAACCAGGAGTCAAGGTTCTCCTGCGAGAAATGCAGCAGAGACTGCCATTCCAGTATCGGCCTAGTAAGCCATTTGATGGAGTGTAAATAGCTTAAATAGTTTCTCCATCCTTCCACTGAAGACGGAAGGATGCCATATATAGGGGCCTATATATATATATATACATATATATATATATATATATATATATATATATATATATATATATATATATATATATATATATTGTATTGATTTAATAGATTTTATATTATTTCAGAGGCTTTCATTCTGAAAGTTAAAGTGGTCCACACAGACAAATGAATGGACGCCCGTCATATCAAGTAACAAAAAAACCAAGAAGCTTTTTTTAAAAGGCACAATTGGAAGTTTATTTTGGTATCAAACTTTGTTCATCTATGTATCACATATTCTACACTAATATAATACATTTATTGCTTCCAGACTGTTATAGCTTAAGCAATTAAAGTTGAAGGTAAATGTGGTTTAAATTAGAGCATTACACAACAGAACTGAATGGTCTAAATTACACAACATAACTGAATGCTCTCAATTACACAACAGAACTGAATGCTCTCAATGACACAACAGAACCGAATGCTCTCAATAACACAACAGAACTGAATGCTCTCAATTACACAACGGAACTGAATGCTCTCAATGACACAACAGAACCGAATGCTCTCAATAACACAACAGAACTGAATGCTCTCAATTACACAACAGAACGGAATGCTCTCAATAACACAACAGAATTGAATGCTCTCAATGACACAACAGAACGGAATGCTCTCAATAACACAACAGAACGGAATGCTCTCAATTACACAACAGAACTGAATGCTCTCAATTACACAACAGAACTGAATGGTCTAAATTACACAACATAACTGAATGCTCTCAATTACGCAACAGAACTGAATGCTCTCAATTACACAACAGAACTGAATGCTCTCAATTACACAACAGAACTGAATGCTCTCAATGACACAACAGAACCGAATGCTCTCAATAACACAACAGAACTGAATGCTCTCAATTACACAACAGAACGGAATGCTCTCAATAACACAACAGAACTGAATGCTCTCAATGACACAACAGAACGGAATGCTCTCAATAACACAACAGAACGGAATGCTCTCAATTACACAACAGAACTGAATGCTCTCAATTACACAACAGAACTGAATGCTCTCAATTACACAACAGAACTGAATGCTCTCAATTACACAACAGAACTGAATGCTCTCAATTACACACCAGAACTGAATGCTCTCAATTACGCAACAGAACTGAATGCTCTCAATTACACAACAGAACTGAATGCTCTCAATTACACAACAGAACTGAATGCTCTCAATATTACGCAACAGAACGGAATGCTCTCAGAAACTGATGATATTTTATTACCTCCATGCGCTGTTCCGAGGCTTGTCATGAAGCAGACGACGAGTTCCAAAAACCTTGCCCTGCCTGACATCATGGCCATCCGCTGGACAACGCCACCACTGCAAGTTTTGACTGACATCTGCCACGCGCAACACGTTTCCACTCCAAATAAGACTTTTTATCTTCCGGTTAGGTTCCTGGCGACAACGCCAAATAGGATGGCTATTAGTCAAAACTGTTTTGTGTAGCTCAATGCTTTAATCACAGATTTACTTCACTGAAACACGTGCTGATCAAACACTAAACCGAGTGAAATTATTAATTTTTTTGGGGGGAACAATAGTATCAGAACGGAACTGAGGATTGGTTTTAACTGCACACGTCATCGCAAGGAACAGTTGTTTTTAAAATAAAACATACAATTTATGACTGCAATTTTTCACCAACGATAAAACACCAAGTCTTGTCAGATTCACATCTGTCAACACAATAACATTATTTCTTACTTATTTCACTAAATAAGTCGAGACATACTGACATGATATTAGAACTTAAGTTAGGTTATTTTCTAAACATTAACTTTTTTAAAGAAAACAATAGCTTTGCCTATTTCTGAGGGGCTCAGGCGCTTTGCAACAGCAGACAACTCACTGCTGTACGAATAAACACACAGAAGCCAGTTGTACCAATCTTGGCATATCAAATTTAATCCACACTAAAACCAACAATCGCATATTCATTAATTCAACGTTATGTCCCACGGGTTTAGAACGATGTCCCCATCGACTTTGTACATTTTCAATATTTCTATCACATTTGCAGCCTAAGACCCAATAGTCATCCAATCAGCTTTGACCATTTGCGCAGTCGTGATATGTAAAAACCTCTCTTGAACGTGGACTCAAAAGGTGGGAGTAACTCGCCACGTCTGCAAACTCACGTGGCCTCGGCACTGGCCCCAATGTTTTCAGTCGAAAAAAAAAAAAAGAATAGAAAACAATAAAAAATAAATTTTAAAAAATCTTGGTACACTGAAACTAACAAAACACCGGAAACCCCCAGCACTTAAATAGTGTTTAAATTTGAGGCGTAAAAATATCCGAAGAAAGATGTTTTAACAATACTGACACAAAGATCAATTAGATCAGTGGTTCTCAACCTTCCTATTCCCGCGACCCAATAATACAGTTCCTCATGTTGTAGCGACCCCCAGTCACAAAATTATTTTCGTTGCTACTTCATAACTGTAAAGTAGGCCCCTATATGTGTTTTCCGATGGTCTTAGGCGACCCTTGAGACATGGTCATTCGACCCCCAAAGGGGTCGCGACCAACAGGTTGAGAACCGCTGAATTAGACCATGCCCCCTAAGTCATGGCAAAGTTACGCACATGCTTGAAATTTTGCAACACTATCGATTTTAATGGGTCGTGTGGGGAGTAGAGGTGGGGTACTTGAGGTTATTTCATTAATGCAGTGTATATGTCTCTAGTTAATTATATGCGTCTACTAACAAATGTAGCAGCGTATTTGGTGCTACTGAGAAGTGTAGCAGTGTATTTGATGTCTTCTGAAGGTAGCAGTGTATTTGGTGTCTTCTAAAGGTAGCAGTGTATTTGGTGTCTACTAAAGGTAGCAGTGTATTTTGTGTCTTCTAAAGGTAGCAGTGTATTTGGTGTCTTCTATAGGTAGCAGTGCATTAGGTATCTACTAAAGGTAGCAGTGCATTTGGTGTCTATTAAAGGTATCAGTGTATTTGGTGTCTACTAAAGGTAGCAGTGTATTTTGTGTCTACTAAAGGTAGCAGTGCATTTGGTGTCTACTAAAGGTAGCAGTGCATTTGGTGTCTACTAAAGGTAGCAGTGCAGTTGGTGTCTACTAAAGGTAGCAGTGTATTTGGATTCTACTAAAGGTAGCAGTGTATTTGGTGTCTACTAAAGGTAGCAGTATATTTGGTGTCTTCTAAAGGTAGCAGTGTATTTGGTGTCTACTAAAGGTAGCAGTGTATTTGGTGTCTACTAAAGGTAGCAGTGTATTTGGTGTCTTCTAAAGGTAGCAGTGTATTTGGTGTCTACTAAAGGTAGCAGTGCATTTGGTGTCTACTAAGGGTAGCAGTGCATTTGGTATCTACTAAAGGTAGCAGTGCATTTGGTGTCTACTAAAGGTAGCAGTGTATTTGGTGTCTACTAAAGGTAGCAGTGTATTTGGTGTCTACTAAAGGTAGCAGTGCATTTGGTGTCTACTAAGGGTAGCAGTGCATTTGGTGTCTACTAAGGGTAGCAGTGCATTTGGCGTCTACTAAAGGTAGCAGTGTATTTGGTGTCTACTAAAGGTAGCAGTGCATTTGGTGTCTACTAAAGGTAGCAGTGTATTTGGTGTCTACTAAAGGTAGCAGTGTATTTTGTGTCTACAAAAGGTAGCAGTGTATTGGGTGTCTACTAAAGGTAGCAGTGTATTTGGTGTCTTCTAAAGGTAGCAGTGTGTTTGGTGTCTACTAAAGGTAGCAGTGCATTTGGTGTCTACTAAAGGTAGCAGTGCATTTGGTGTCTACTAAAGGTAGCAGTGTATTTGGTGTCTACTAAAGGTAGCAGTGTATTTTGTGTCTACAAAAGGTAGCAGTGTATTGGGTGTCTACTAAAGGTAGCAGTGTATTTGGTGTCTTCTAAAGGTAGCAGTGTGTTTGGTGTCTACTAAAGGTAGCAGTGCATTTGGTGTCTACTAAAGGTAGCAGTGCATTTGGTGTCTACTAAAGGTAGCAGTGCATTTGGTGTCTACTAAAGGTAGCAGTGTATTTTGTGTCTACTAAAGGTAGCAGTGTATTTGGTGTCTTCTAAAGGTAGCAGTGCAGTTGGTGTCTACTAAAGGTAGCAGTGTATTTGGATTCTACTAAAGGTAGCAGTGTATTTGGTGTCTACTAAAGGTAGCAGTATATTTGGTGTCTTCTAAAGGTAGCAGTGTATTTGGTGTCTACTAAAGGTAGCAGTGTATTTGGTGTCTACTAAAGGTAGCAGTGTATTTGGTGTCTTCTAAAGGTAGCAATGTATTTGGTGTCTACTAAAGGTAGCAGTGCATTTGGTGTCTACTAAGGGTAGCAGTGCATTTGGTATCTACTAAAGGTAGCAGTGCATTTGGTGTCTACTAAAGGTAGCAGTGTATTTGGTGTCTACTAAAGGTAGCAGTGTATTTGGTGTCTACTAAAGGTAGCAGTGCATTTGGTGTCTACTAAGGGTAGCAGTGCATTTGGTGTCTACTAAGGGTAGCAGTGCATTTGGCGTCTACTAAAGGTAGCAGTGTATTTGGTGTCTACTAAAGGTAGCAGTGCATTTGGTGTCTACTAAAGGTAGCAGTGTATTTGGTGTCTACTAAAGGTAGCAGTGTATTTTGTGTCTACAAAAGGTAGCAGTGTATTGGGTGTCTACTAAAGGTAGCAGTGTATTTGGTGTCTTCTAAAGGTAGCAGTGTGTTTGGTGTCTACTAAAGGTAGCAGTGCATTTGGTGTCTACTAAAGGTAGCAGTGCATTTGGTGTCTACTAAAGGTAGCAGTGTATTTGGTGTCTACTAAAGGTAGCAGTGTATTTTGTGTCTACAAAAGGTAGCAGTGTATTGGGTGTCTACTAAAGGTAGCAGTGTATTTGGTGTCTTCTAAAGGTAGCAGTGTGTTTGGTGTCTACTAAAGGTAGCAGTGCATTTGGTGTCTACTAAAGGTAGCAGTGCATTTGGTGTCTACTAAAGGTAGCAGTGCATTTGGTGTCTACTAAAGGTAGCAGTGTATTTTGTGTCTACTAAAGGTAGCAGTGTATTTGGTGTCTTCTAAAGGTAGCAGTGCATTTGGTGTCTACTAAAGGAACCAGTGTATTTGGTGTCTTTTAAAGGTAGCAGTGTATTTGGTGTCTATTAAAAGTAGCAGTGCATTTGGTGTCTACTAAAGGTAGCAGTGTATTTAATGTCTTCTAAAGGTAGCAGTGTATTTTGTGTCTTTTTAAGGTAGCAGTGTATTGGGTGTCTATTAAAAGTAGCAGTGCATTTGGTGTCTACTAAAGGTAGCAGTGTATTTGGTGTCTTTTAAAGGTAGCAGTGTATTTGGTGTCTACTACAGGTAGCGGTGCATTTGGTGTCAACTACAGGTAGCAGTGTATTTGGTGTCTTCTAAAGGTAGCAGTGTATTTGGTGTCTTCTCAGGGTAGCAGTGTATTTGGTGTCTTCTCAGGGTAGCAGTGTATTTGGTGTCTTCTAAAAGTAGCAGTGTATTTGGTGTCTTCTAAAGGTAGCAGTGTGTTTGGTGTCTTCTAAAGGTAGCAATGTATTGGGTGTCTTCTAAAGGTAGCAGTGTATTTGGTGTCTTCTAAAAGAAGAAGTGTATTTGGTGTCTTCTAAAGGTAGCAGTGTATTTGGTGTCTACTAAAGGTAGCAGTGCATTTGGTGTCTTTTAAAGGTAGCAGTGTATTTGGTGTCTTCTAAAGGTAGCAGTGTATTTGGTGTCTTTTAAAGGTAGCAGTGCATTTGGTGTCTACTAAAGGTAGCAGTGTATTTGGTGTCTTCTAAAAGTAGCAGTGTATTTGGTGTCTTCTAATTTTTTTGTCACTTATAAATGGTATCAAATAATTTCATTAGGTCACACAGTTGCTACCATCAGAGTATACATTTAAGGAACATTATTACTTTACGACATTCAGTTGCTACTACGGTACTACTGTCAGAATATCAACTTGAAGAGCATTGGAAAATTCATGCTAGAAATTGTGTATATTTGATATGCATTTCAAAGTAACAAATTCATGTTGGTATTTGAAAACAAAATTTGGGGACAAATACAAAATAACAGAAATAAATTGATAACTGCAACATTGTCACTAGTTAGGATCATTGTAACATTGTAAATAGGATCATTGTAACTTTGTAGCTAGGATCACTGTAACTTTGTAGCTAGGATCACTGTAACTTTGTAGCTAGGATCACTGTAACTTTGTAGCTAGGATCACTGTAACTTTGTAGCTAGGATCACTGTAACTTTGTAGCTAGGATCATTGTAACTTTGTAGCTAGGATCACTGTAACTTTGTAGCTAGGATCACTGTAACTTTGTAGCTAGGATCACTGTAACTTTGTAGCTAGGATCACTGTAACTTTGTAGCTAGGATCACTGTAACTTTGTAGCTAGGATCACTGTAACTTTGTAGCTAGGATCACTGTAACTTTGTAGCTAGGATCACTGTAACTTTGTAGCTAGGATCACTGTAACTTTGTAGCTAGGATCACTGTAACTTTGTAGCTAGGATCACTGTAACTTTGTAGCTAGGATCACTGTAACTTTGTAGCTAGGATCACTGTAACTTTGTAGCTAGGATCACTGTAACTTTGTAGCTAGGATCATTGTAACTTTGTAGCTAGGATCACTGTAACTTTGTAGCTAGGATCACTGTAACTTTGTAGTTAGGATCATTGTAACTTTGTAGCTAGGATCACTGTAACTTTGTAGCTAGGATCACTGTAACTTTGTAGCTAGGATCACTGTAACTTTGTAGCTCATGTTCATGATCATTGTAACTATGATGAATGTAGCTATGATGACTGTAACATTGTAACTAGGATCACTGTAACTTTGTAGCTAGGATCACTGTATAACATATGTAACTATGATCTTAAACTTTGTAACTAGGATCATAGTAATTATAATCCCTACAATTATGATCAATGTAGCATTGTTACTATGATCACTGTAAGGTAAATAGGATCACTGTAACTATGATCACTGTAACTATGATAACTGTAACTATGATCACTGTAACTTTGTGACTAGAAACCAGAAGTAAAGCAGAGAAAACCAAATGGTCTACAAAGACGAAATAACAGAAATAAATTAAGTACTGTAACTTAGTAACTAGGATAACTGTAACTTTGTAACTAGGATCACTGTAACTTTGTAACTAGGAAAACTAACTTTGTAACTAGGATAACTGTAACTTTGTAACTAGGAAAACTAACTTTGTAACTAGGATAACTGTAACTTCGTAACTAGGATAACTATAACTTTGTAACTAGGATAACTGTAACTTTATAACTAGGATAACTGTAACTTTGTAGCTAGGATAACTGTAACTTTGTAGCTAGGATAACTGTAACTTTGTAACTAGGATAACTGTAACTTTGTAGCTAGGATAACTGTTACTTTGTAGCTAGGATTACTGTAACTTTGTAGCTAGGATAACTAACTTTGTAACTAGGATAACTGTAACTTTGTAATGATGATCACTGTAACTTTGTAACTAGGATAACTGTAACTTTGTAGCTAGGATAACTGTAACTTTGTAACTAGTTTAACTGTACCTTTGTAACTAGAATAACTTTAACTTTGTAGCTAGGATAACTGTAACTTTGTAACTAGAATAACTGTAACTTGGAAACTAGGATAACTAACTTTGTAGCTAGGATAACTGTAACTTTGTAACTAGGATAACTGTAACTTTGTAGCTAGGATAACTTAACTTTGTAACTAGGATAACTGTAACTTTGTAACTAGAATAACTGTAACTTTGTAGCTAGGATAACTGTTACTTTGTAGCTAGGATAACTGTAACTTTGTAGCTAGGATAACTCTAACTTTGTAAATAAGATCACAGTAACCTTGTAACTAGGAGTAAATCAGAGAAACACATTTTTGTTGAAGATATTTTAAATTTATTAATAATAAATGAATCTATTATATACACATTATTCATATATTGCACTTACTAGTGAGTCACCAACACTCACCACAGTTTTATACATTGTCATATGTTCACTGCAACACACTCATCTTTTGAACATGTACATCAGTCAACACACACATATATTACACTCACCACAGTTTTATACATTGTCATATGTTTACTGCAACACACTCATCTTTTGAACATGTACATCAGTTCACACACAAATATATTAACACACACATCTGCTGAACATGTACATCAGTTCAAACACAAATATAATAACACACACATCTGCTGAACATGTACATCAGTTCACACACAAATATATTAACACACACATCTGCTGAACATATCTCAGGAACATGGTCAATGAATGAACTGGTCAGCAATAAGATATGTGCCAGTGGTCCATGACAAGCTCAGAATTTAAGTTATTTGAAAAGCAGTTCTTATACTTAACCCAGCATCAGTCTTGTTCTCACAAAATGTTAGGAAATAACTGACAACATAACATTTACATAAGTGACACTATACAGTATGTGGGACTCGCTGCCTTATTTTCTAATACTCGGATAAGTGTGACAAATTTTTTAATGATTCAGATTTATCATGTCCAGAAAACATATTTCATCCCATGATGGGATCACAACCCACTGGTTATATTTGTTAAAATGACTCTCATTGCACTTGTAAAGGAACTAATGGGTTGGGTTGTAGCATTAGTCCACTTAGGTTTCAGAATCCTATTTGTTGGTTGTTTGGTTATACAGTTTCAAAAATATTGACAGATGTCATCTAAATATATAATTCGCCAATTTTAAATGGTACGTCATAAAGATATCTGTGAGGCTGAAGCTTGTTTCACAACATTTGGCCACATTATTTATATTATTAAATACCCATGACGTCGACGCAACGTCACGATCCCCCACTTTCAATTACCAAAGACGTCACATAGTCGTCATAACAAAAAGGCAAAGAACTTTTATGAAATACCAAGGTCGTCATGTCATATTTCAATGCTATATATTTCTTTATTCTATAGAGAAGTTAAAAAGCGAATCGGATAGAGAATGAAAATACCGGAAATTTCTTCTTTTTGAATTTTGTATTGCAGAGTCAGCAAAAATTGAAGCCAAAACCCAGTGGTAATGAAAGGGTTAAATACATGTACAAGAGGTTACAAAGGATTACTATGTATTGAGATTACTTTCCAACTTGAATAGAATAATTTCAATGATGGTTGTTCATTTTAAATCCTCATAAATTGTCTATTTGAAAAATAGGCTTTTTTAACATATATTTTTTTTAAATATTATCTAGCAAGTGTAATCTGCTCTTTCCTATTTTAATCTGTTATTTGGAAATACGTTTAATCATAATCAAATAATAAAGGGGAATAATACTGTTAGATTATCTTGGCCGTGTTTGGGCACTGTATTTTGCATATACAGTGAACCAAATGTATCAGAAAGTTTGACATATCAAATGTATAAATTGATGGCAGAAAATCTTTGTCTTATAAAAATATGATAATACCCAGCTTTAGAAATGTAGTTGTTTTACATGTTAAAAAAGTTAAAATAATCTGCACGTTACATTGAAGTGATGAATGTGAGATAACGACACCAGAGAGAGCAAACACCTCTTGAACCACAAGTAAAACTAACACCCACAAGAAGTTCTTACACAGAACAGGAAACTATGTGGACAACAAGTTCACTTAATACAATATATAATTATGTCATTGATTTGATAAGAGCAAATGTTTTATTTCTTTAAATCTATTAGAATAATTTGTTTTTGTAATAAGCGATAGAGCAAATGAGTAGCTGATGGTCTTTGTGGTAACATAAATGGGAGTTGTATAGTTACTGAGAAGAACGAATAAACATACACAGAAGAGCTAACAGAATCTTTGTATTTTCGCCAACCAGCATTCGATAAGTGTTTCTTGGATAGAAGCTATCAAACACTTCTAACAGAATCCCATCTGGAATACTTCGTGACAGTTGGACTCAAAATACATTCATCTTTACAATTATTTTTATAGCGGTACATGCAGACATTAAAAATAATTTAATGTACTTTTGTAGAAGTAGTAAAGCTAGTTCACAGAGTGATTGAATAAGACTTTAAAAATGAATGTCTTAATGGGGACAAAAGATGTGCTGTTGGGTAATTTGTTTGTGAAGTAGTGTTAGCTCTATCTAGCCATCTCAAGGCAACATAGGGAGGGATAAGTACTGGTTTTAAACAATAGTGTAAAGGAAAGAAATAAACCAAAGATCTTTAATGCGTAACAGTGAGTCCTGTGCTCATCACTTCAATAACTGATCAAATGGCAAGTCTCACAAATAATTAATGTCCTATGTAAGTTTGTGATGGGACATTCTTAAGCTTGTTCTGACATGTCAGTGTAAACAAGTGATGGATTTCTTCAATGTTCACCCATATGATATCAATGAATGAGATTTTCAGATATCTGTCTTGTTGCAATAAGTTGTATACAATCCTACAATCACAACGTGTTCACATATTCCAAACAAACAATTGAGTTGATTTGGAGAGATTATTAGCTCCTAAGTTTATAAAAGACATAATGGGATCACAGTCTTGTCCTGCTGGTCTCAGATGATATAGTCAGATACAGGTTTGCTGGTGGCTGGGTATCACCCAAATACTCCATTGACGACCACAGAGCTTAGCGGCATCCACATTCCTTGAGCACTTGATACTCAAAATCAGTATTCTTTGAGTAATTGTTCATCCATAACTTTATTTTGGAGTAGATAGTAATCCAAAAATACTCAAGTTCATTTTGTACTCAGAAAGAGTATTTTGAGTTCTCCATTCTTGGTGTTCGTGGGTGGAACAAGGGGCTCCATTATTTACAGCAGCAGCTTAACTCATTCGATGTGTTGCTGTAATTTAAAATGAAGACTACCGGTCAACAAAGGCTTGTCAGACATGACTTGTGTGCCAAGCCAAAAGTTATGGGTCAAACAGTGGAATTCATAAGTGTCCATTGAGAACTGTTGTGGCTGCCCTGTCTTGTTGAGGTGGTGATGGGGTTCGATTGTCTATACTATGAGGAGAATGCTCAGAATTTCTGTGATGTAGACTGTCAATATCCTAGAAATAATTCAAATAAATTTTTTTTAGTCAAATTGTTGGGATAACACAAATATTTTTAACATTAAGAGTTTTTAATAAGCAATAAAGGTAATTATTAATAAGGAATTTAAAAACTGATTCCACTGAAACTAAATAAATACCCATCAAATATGGTTTTATGGCCAGGAAAAAAATTAAGAGGGCCTTCCAAAGATTTTCAGGGAGAAATTTAACTAAATCTCTAGCCATAACCACCACAAATGATTCAAATCTCATAAGATATCTTCAGAGAAGAACTCGTAAATTATTTTAGTTAATCTTTATTAAGTATTTTATTTTCTCAAGTTCACTTAAGCCACGATAGGAAACCATTGACCAGAGTAAAAAACACAGAAGTAATTAAGTCCAACACAAAAAGTGACATTAAAAATTACTTTAAATATTATAACTGCACATAAACTTTAAGTGAAACAACTTGATTTTATTTTAAGAATGACATCTGCAACATTGGTACTTGGATTTTTTAAAAATAATAAACTTCTTACAACCCCCTCCTTTCCAAAAATTTGATTAGTGTTTTATCCACACCGCACCATTATTATGATTTATATTGCATTTACAACTGCAAATTATAAAAAATTAGAAGAATGATTTCTTTTCACTCTTTAAGAGCAATTAAATAAACTTAAAGGAATGAATATGCAAGGCTGTATTATACATACATCTTTAAGGCCAAACTCCGCTTCATTTTCAACTTTGATGGAAAAGAATCTACCTCCGATGCCTCGTGACCGCTGACAGGCGTGCTTGTGACGTGACTCGTGAAGATACTTCTGGATGTAAAAAATAATACTATTGCTACAACCTAACAAAGATTGTAAAAGTCACATCAACAATAGTTTATATAAGAAACCAGATCCTTTTGTTTTTTTAAACATTGAGACTGAAATCAACCCATACAAAAGAAAACGCTGTCTCTAGAACTTTTTTGATATTGTAATTCTGATAAATAGGATGAACTTATCAGAGCAACTCTTTATGTGAATGGTGTAACTAAGTTTAAGTGAAGAGAGGATAAGTCATAGGAGATTTGTTAAAAAGATTTAAATGTTGCTATTTTTATTCATGACCTAATTACAGAGCTTCATATTTTCCAACGGAAATGTTCCTAAAATTAAATGAGAAATTTTAACCATTAAAAATTAATAAAAAGTGATAAATCAAAATAACATGTTAAAAATGTTTTGGCAAATATAATCTATGTTGTCTGACAGATAATAAATACTTTTCTTTAAGTAACACTGGTATTAATATCTTCTCATGCAAACCAAAACCATGACAATCAAGGCATATGGCTTCAACATGAATCATTTTTAAAATCTGTACTAGTTTAGGAGGCAAATATACCGTAACTAAAATAACAAAAGGATCATTTCTTTGTCTTCAATATTTATACCCATGAAGATAAGGATACAAATTACAAACAAGGGAATATCTGCTAAAGGCAGAGGAAAAAACATAAAATGAAAGCTGGAGTAAACACAGAGAAGCATTTTCCCACTTAGACACTTAGAAGCAGATAGACTTATAGGAAATGATGGGCACAAGCTTGAGCCTTAATTCACCGTTCTTATTATTTCTTTTTTTTTTTTAAAAACCTATAAATTTCAAGATTGGTGTTTAAAATTCATATTGGCAACAAGCATTTTTCAGGATAAGAAAATAGTTTTAATAACATATAAATATTGCCAAAAATATTTCAAACACTGCACATTAATAATTTGCGTCTAATATGATAGGCAGTTCTAGATAAAAATATCAGACCTGTTTACCCTCATACTCTTAAAATTGTACAATATTGTCTCAAAATCGTACAATAGTTTAATAGTAAATAAACATACAGTATATATATTATATATACAATAACTACTCGCATCGCAAATCTAGTGGGATCGAGTTAAGCTGGTGGCAAAAAAAGGTAACATCTAAAAGTATTCGCTGTCACTTTGTTTTGCAGACATATTTCTGCTATAGATGTCAATTCATATTTATTTGAACGTGCAGATCACATTATCCCAGTCTGTCACTGGTAAAAATAAAGTTAATGGTGAAATTTATAAATGTTCAAACTCGAAGACAGATAAGCATAAAATAAAATTTATTAAAATAAGAATTAATTAACAAATTAGGGCGTCATTTTAAAAAAAAAATCAATCAAGTAACGTGAGATTTATTTTTTAGGATAAGCAATTTAAAAAATTTAAATTTAAAAAAAAATTAATATCTCACATATATTTCTCCCTTTAACACATTACAGTCTGATAACTACTAAAAAAACTGTAAATGGGTGACAGAAAGAGGGGGGTATTGAAAATTGTACAGCTGTTTTGTGCCTTCAAAAAATAGATTTCAAAGGCCCTCACACTACTCACAGATACTATTAAATATGTTGAAATCTAATGTTTGCTGCAGTGAAGAATGCATTCTAGTTTTTTCTGTTTCTGCATTCACTGCAATTCAACCATAAGAAATGATTATGTCACACACTTATGTCATACAGCACTGATGCAAACAAATGCAAGGAGGGGTCATCTATATCTTACGTACGCAAAACAAAAAAGTCAAATTTTCTTAACACCCCCCCCCCCACTCATTGCAGTCGTACTTTTTTTTAAAACCACCCCACTCTTCTTTCTTATGTATGGGTTGCTGCGGCGTGCTCACAGGGGCTTTGTGTAATTTTACAAAATGTTCATTGTTTTATTTCCACATTAATCCAATGTGACATGGTACAAACCGCACTTATGTAACTTAAGTTTGCAATTACTAGATGGTGCTTAGTGACCTACATACCTGTTATATTTATTTTTACCCAACCCTTTATTTTGTTTATGTTTCGCTCTTCTGAAGTGTACTTGTAAGAATTGTAGACCTGAATTTGGTATAAGTATAGGTGATGGGGAATGAAAATTTTAGAACCACTGGCGTAGCCCAACAAAATATACCTCACATGCAAGTTGGTCATATGGTGGAATAAATATTACTGTTTTACCTCTACTACTTAGTACCATCTCAGTGTATCTAGCCGGTTCATTATTTAATTTGTAAAAATACATGGTGACACGATGATAATTCCTAACAAACTTTGCATGATATTTTTACAACATATGAGATATAAATATGCTATTTTTGGACTTTTCAAGTTTCAGGATGAATATTATAAATTTTTTGAAAAAACATACATATTTTCTACCCCCCTTCCCCAATATGATTGTGTAGACAAAATCTAAATAATCCACAACCCCCTTCACCCTCAGTGCATAAGGATCGCCCCGGATTTTCTAAAATTGTCACTGGGGCATCTAAGCTTATATTACTGTATCTGTGTCTAGCAAGTTCATTATGAAAACAAAAAGCAACAATATGACCATCACCACTAGCATTACAAAAATGTGGTTGTGTTAATTTTGTGGACTTAAATATTTAGGCCCCCCCATCCGTAAACAAAATCTCCTAAATCACCACCACTTCATTCCGCTCTCAGGGCAAACGTAATATAATTATTAGATGGTACCCAACTAAACATATTTCTTTATCCATTCAGGGCTGGGTGTAGAATGCAAATGCAAGTTAAAACTAACAAATGAAAAAGTACTTTTTAATTAATTTTTTTAATCCGATAAGCCACCAGCATGTATATATTTTCAACCCGGTCTCTTAAAACCCTAGTCTTAACAGGTCTTGGCGTACAAAGTCATAAGAGTAAACAGGTCTGAATCATAGATCTCTTTGGATAATAGAATGGTAAAAAATGCTTACCAAATTTTCTATCTAGTCTGGGACTTTTTAAAAAATCAGTGACCATAAAAATTGAAACACAAACTACGTTGTATAAAAACATTTTAAAAATAATGAATTAACTCTTTCCGTGCCAATCCACGATATATCGTCGATTTGACTGGCCACATTTATGCCAATTGACAAAATACAGTCCCATTTAATTGCTGTAGTTTATTCCGTTGCCTAAGACTATCTATCCTACTTTTTAGTTCCCAAATGAACAAACACTCTTCATACTTCCTTCCTGTTAGCAGAAGTTTTTGTTTACATTTGTTTTTTCAATAACTGCGACCTATTTTTACGATTTGTGTTAACTGATGTAAAAAAAAACAATTGCTACGCCTACTCCAAGCACATACACTGTTGTTAGACCATGTAGTCAAGTTTGCAAACAAAAGAGCTTTAATTGCGAATTATTGATGCTGAAACATCAAAAAATAACCATGAATCATTTGAATCTGATTCCAGTGATGATTTTCAGCTTTCTGATGTGTCAGTAAATACCAAAGGAAAATAGAGGAGGTGATAGTAATAATAGTGGTGACACACAACACTTTGGTAAAAATTTCAAAACATATTTTAAAATATAAAAATACCACATCTGTATAGAGCCTAAAGAATGGATTACAAAAACATGAAGAAACTTTATAGCTTAAGTGGTTCAAAAGTTATGAATTTTCTAGTAAGGACCTCAAAACCACTTTTCTTACTATGGCAACAGTGAGGATTCATATTACTACTCCTGTTCCTGCAAAGAGAACTCAGAAAATAGGCAGAAAAGATGCAGGAAGAATAGTTTCTAAAGCCCAGAACCCTGAAATATACATTCCCCAAGTGGCCACCCTATCAAAACCAGGGAAAAAGCCCATCAACAGTGCAGACAAGCATCTCAGTGATAACAAGCACCTGGTTACTATGATGGGCATGATTAACAGTGTGCATACTATTCAGTGCACAAAATAACCAAACGCAGCTGCTATGTGTGCATGAGATGCACAGGAAGGCCTCATCTGTGTGTTGAAGGAGTGCTTCAGAAAGGACCACACAAAAAGAATTTTGTACCAAAGTAAAATATTTTGAAAACGTGTTTGGCTTTTGTGTATATATGCATATGCAAAGAAACTATTTTCTTCGGTTGACATTAATGGTACATTTTTGTGTGTAACGCTGTCAATAAATGGAATATTTTCAAAATGTAAAATGCATTCTGATCATAAATGGATATACTTTCTGATGATTGAAGCAGAATAGGATACCAGCTACACAATTCATATAGTAGTCTGATCAGTTCAGATTTGGTGCGCATTTAAAAAAAGTAATTTTTATTTTATAATGTTATCTTTAAAATTTAAACTATTATTGTCTATTGTTTTATCTTTTAAATATTATTTTTCTTTGTCTAATTTTCTTTAATTTGATATGAAATACAACCACCTTGCTAAAAATAAGGCATTCAAAATTCCTTAATTGATAAGAGCCCCCTAAAATATTTCCATTGGCCGAAAACCGGTATGCAAAAACGTGGAAAACCCCCGGCATGGAAAGAGTTAAATTGTATGAATAAAAATGTTTAAAATTTGATTATAAATAGAAAAATATTTTAATAATAGAAATCCACTGCAGCACGAATTGAAGAGAAAAAAGCACTTTTTAGAAACAAAAAAAAAACTATAAAAACTAGACAAAATTTTTCAAAAAACAGAACAACAGCTGTACAAACCATGAAAAGGTTTAGAACAGTGATTCTCATCACTGACCTTACGTTTCCGAATCACTTTTCCGGTGCTTTCCAGCTTGGCCCTAGCTTCTCTCCTTTTTAAAATGCGATGATACTGTTTGGCATTGACATAAAGAGGTTGTGTAGTCTCATCTTCAGGATCTTCTGCAGCTATTTGTATTCTACCTGTTGGCTGCGTTGTGGATGCTGTTGTCGTGGTGTTGGTAGATCCCGGTATAGATGACTGAAAGCAGCATAAGGATGGTCACAATTTTTTTTTTAAACGCAGGCTTTGAAAGTTTTTTATAAAAAAAACCTTCTTAAAGAGTGATTGTAACTATTCTATAGAAAATAAATTTACATTGAAACAAATTCTGACAAAAAGAAATTTCACTTTTGAGTCTGGCAGTCTTTCAAATTAATTTATTACAATTACAACAATGAATTAAAAGATGACAAGTGAACCAAAAACAAAAAAAAAGTAGCTGCATGCTAGAAGAATGCTTAGGTTCAGATTCAAAGCATCACCTCAAAATTAAACTCATCCTTAGCGGTTTTTTTTTTTAATTTACCGCTATAAATAAATGATGATAGATAAATGGCTTACCAAAGAATCTCCATGAACTAGAGTTGACTGTTGTGATTCATTGTTGTCATGTTCAGCACTCGTGTCTACAACGGTGTTAGTGGGCATTTCTTGGGAGGGTGTGTTGTCAATAGCCTGATTTTGGCTTATCACTAATAGAAAGAAAAAAAATCTGTTAAATAATTAAATGTTTACAAAAAACAAAAACAAAAATTAAAAAAGAAGATCTGAAATTCATTTTCACATAATACCATACAAAACTGACTAATCCAACTTCTATCACTTTTCTAGACATTTCTGCAACATCTAACTTTAAGGGTTTGAAAATATCCAACCCCAAGAAGGATTGGAACTTATTATTTAATGTTATAGATTGATAGTATAAATAAAAAATTCATCATTATAGTTACAAAAAATATCTCAAATCCTAATAGAAACAGCTTCTTGAAGGGGCAAGATTTAAAATTTGTTGATCATACACAACACTTTAAATAAAGTTGTCAAAATGGCTACATAAGTTGTAATAATTTTAAAAATTGAAATTGAAAAAGCTATTATGGTATGCCTTGAACTGTAAAGAAAAAAAACATCTTATATATATAATTATTTAAAGATATAACAAACGTTTATTGCAAACATCTAAGATACCTGTGGCTTGGGGGAACTGGATGGAAGCAGCATTGTTATCCATTGATCCAAACATACTAGTGGGTTGCCAGACAGGGCCACTTTCAGTCTGGACAAACTGACCAACCATAGGAGCTTGGTTCTGTGCTTGTAAAAACATCTTTAAAAAGATAAGAAAAAAAAATAATGTAGCACATTAATGATAATAAGGGGGAGAGACTGCTTTCATGTTAGATAGAAGGAAATAAGTGAAACAAGGTATGGACAAACCTTAAAAGGATGCAACAAAAAAATGAACATGTCACCAAAGACGCCTTTGTCAGCGAAACAACAGTAAATCAAATCTAAGAATTAAAACACTAAATCTTGGGTTACCAAGACAAACTGAATTTTAATTAAGCTTCAGCAAACATTCAAAATTGTATGCAAAGCATGTACCTCGAAAAGAACAATAATAATTAATTTTAAAAAAGTTTGTACTTCATCATGAAGTTAACCTCACCTGCTGTAATGGATTCATGAGTCCTCCAAGCTGATCTGCCCCTAACATTAAGGGAACCTAAAATCGTGAAATGTAAATGTGTAGATAATAAATTTGAAAGTGGAAATATGCAAGTAGTTATGGTTACAAAGCCATAACGACAGCTGTTGACTTATCGTGAAAACATAAAAAAGTAAAATGTTGGGCTGTTAGCAGCATTAATGAACAAAGTAAAGGATGATTTAGGACTTCTTTCCTGTTTCTATCATTTGTATAGACCCCCTGTTTTCCGCCAGTTTGTTGCCAAGGCTAACAGGTATGTCGCAATTTTATTGTATAAAAGAATAAAAATAGGCATAAAAAGGTATTTTTTCGGGCATTATATTAAAAATTAGCAGGCCATAATATAATCCATACAATATTACTCAAATATTATTACCTTGGAAGCTGCTCGTCAACCAAAACAGTTTATATACATATATTATTACATATATATATTATAAAAACAATGGTGTATCATGGAACTTACACAATTCTCTGATCAATTCAAATTAGGTAACAGAGAAAAAGGTGCACATACAAATATAGTATAAACATAAAGTTGCCAATCTTCTGTAAAATAAAATAGTCATTGGGTTTTTGCAGAGACATAACATGACTGTTGGAGACCCCTTGCAACTTTTCAGTTTTACATCTCCTGCAATTAAAAGTTGATTCTTCAATTTTTCCCCACATCACATCTTTGTGCCCCTTAAAGGAGTTGCAGGATCAATGCAACTGCTTTGGGGTTTTGTTACGGTAATAAGGGAGGTTAAGATGGGCAGCGGGCCTTGGGGAGATAAGTGGTGGGAGGGAATGCATGAAAGAATTGGTGGATGTATGTATGTATTGGTGTCTTTGTGTGTGTTATATAGTCATACATGATATTTATCTATAAGTCTGTAGTGGCTTGCCGATTTGGAAGAGTTTACCACCGAACCCCTCGGTGTTAACCCGGGGCACATAACCACCATTGTGTGTCCCACGTGGCAGACAAGGACATGCATGGTAGCTGCTGGAATAAACGGCTCCTACAAGGCTGCCACCTGTGATACTTCACAGGTGGAAGAAAAGGCAGACACAGGGTAGGGATCATGATTACAAGTTGCCGTTAAGGGATATGAGGCGAGAAGCTGTGGTGGAAGTCTCTGGCCGATGATTCTAAATATGCAGCCCTGAGAAAGCTGCTCCTAAGCAACCGTTTCGTCCCAGCTACTTCGCAATTAGTTGCGAGGTGGAAACCCACTGTAGAATCCCTCTTAGAGGGCGTCCGATGCTTCCCCGGGACGGGTGGGGGAGATTTTAGGACGTTAATTTACCGTCCCTGCCCCTAGGAAAGTGGACTGCGGACGCTTTAAACGCAGCGTCTTCGGTCGACCAGATGTCTCCGGGCGGGTAGGGTCTCCGTCGGCAAACCCGATCGAGCGGTTGCTGGTGGGGACGTTCCACGTCCGGGGAGGTCTCTGGCGTTCCCCCGCACGGCCCGGCGTCGGGGAAACCCGGCACATGGCAGGTTGGGGGGCGCCAGGGAGGGCATAAGGAGCGCAAGCTTGACGGCCCGCGGTCGCCATTTCCTAATGAGACATTTATCTATTTATAGTCATACATGATACTGATCTATTAAAGTGGATACCAGGAGTTTTAGAAGTTAAATTTAAAGTGCCACACTCACCACTTGTTGCATGATTTGTCCATTAGGACCCTGGACATGCACAACTTGACAGGGCTGTCCCTGCAAAGACATCATTTGTAGTTGTTGACCTGGCAATTGAAATGCTTGCAGCTGTTGCCCTTGTAACTGTAGAACCTGGCCCAGTTGGTTTTGAAGCTGAAATTGTTGTGCCTGGCCCTGGAGCTGATGATTTTGTAGTTGTAGGGCTTGATGACCCTGAATTTGAATCTGCTGTCCATTCGGAAGCTGCATGATTTGTCCATTAGGTCCTTGTAGTTGTATTGTTTGACCATTTTGAGTTTGAATTTGAATCGGTTGGCCATTTTGACCCTGAAGTTGGATTTGTTGAGCATTCTGTCCTTGAACTTGTATATGTTGTCCATGCTGCCCATGAATATGTATTGATTGGCCATTTTGACCTTGAAGCTGAATAGGCTGTCCAGACTGAGTCTGGAGTTGAATATGCTGACCATTCTGCCCTTGCAGTTGAATTGTTTGACCATTCTGCCCTTGAAGTTGAATTGTTTGACCATTTTGACCTTGAATCTGGAGAGTCTGACCATTCTGTCCCTGAATTTGTATAGGTTGACCTTGTTGATTATGAAGTTGTAGATGTTGTAAATGTTGTGGAAGCTGAATAGACTGCCCTTGTTGAGCTGAGATTTGAATATTTTGACCCTGTCCTTGGAGCTGAATAGTCTGACCTTGACCTAGCTGTTGAAGTAGTTGTTGCTGGTTTATCAAAAATTGCCCTCCCTGGCCGAGCTGAAGCAGAGGTAACTGCTGTGAATAAAAAGGTTATTGAAAATTTGAAATGAGGACAGAAAAAGCAATCACCATTTTTTAAAATTGTATTCTAATAATGACTTGCGAGTCTAGTGAAAACAAATCGGGGAATACAGTGAAACCTCGCCATATGCTATAATTGGGATTTGGGGTCCATAAAATCAAATCACGTAAATAGCAGGGTCATGTGAATGCAGCTTACTGAAGTACATATGTGACCTACAGTGCCCGAGATGCCTACTGACATACCCATACCAAATGGTCTCACAAGAAGCTTTGATTCTGTGTGAATAATGGTGCGATTTTCTTTAAAACAGGAAGAATGTCATTTGGCTAAGAAGAAATGAGCAAACCAAACACATGCACAATTTCATACTCTTTCAATTTACAGGATAACATACGAGGGACTGCATTCAATCTATCTAAAGTAAGTAAATAGTGGAACAAAGTATTTTTATGCTTGAAAATTAAAGACAAGACAATTAAGTGGACGTTTTAGCTAGATGCCTCCTTCAGTAGACGATACGATACAATAAACAACAGATAAATTTAAATTAATAAATGAAACATGTTTTTGAGGATCTCAATGTGCAACCCACATTATTATGTGGTGCTTACTATCACAGTAAAAGAATTTAGGTATTAATAATGTAAAATTTTAAACAGCAAAAATTGAGAATAGTAATGGAGAGAAATACAGGATCACCAGTAAGTAAGTATTTGATAAATTCTTCCATATTGTGCAGAAAATCTGAATAAATTTGTTTTTATTCATCACTATTGCTTTTAGGACTTGCTTTCTGGAATCTAGACATGGCTTCCATAAGGGGACCTTTACCAACTAAGAGGACTTCACATGTATTAATTGAATATAATCTTTGTGATTTTTTGTTCAAGATGCCGCTTCTTTTATAAAGTAAGGCAAAAAAAGGCTATCTCATAATTCATCTTTGGGATGTTGAACAAAACAAGCCATCCCCAGTCTCATCCCATTTCAAAAGAGTTGAACACAAGGTCACATCAAGTGTATCCATCACACTATAATTTCTTGCACTAATACACCAGCAAGAGTGAAGAACGAAAACTAATTAATTTATATTTTCTGCATCATATCACCATATGGAATAAATCACAATTTACATTTATAATATATAAATTATGTAATTGTGATAATAGGCACTACAGAATAATGTGTGATGCTCGTTGTAGTTTGGAACTTATCAATTTCCGCTTCTAACAATAACCGTGCACTTTCTGTCTCAACATTGAGCTTCATTGACTTCAAAAACATATGTTTTATTTTTAAATTTATAATTATCTGTAGTTTATTGTCATGTATTTTCTGCTGAAGAAGGCATCTAGACGAAACATCGAAACATGCGCTTCATAGTATTGTCATTTATTTTCAAACTTAAACATAGCTTGTTCTGCTATTATTTACTATTCAATTAACAGTTAACATTATTTACTTGCAAATGATTTTTCAGGTTCTATGCAAGGTTAGAATAATATTCAATTTGAGACATGACCTCATCGTACTTAGCGAGGTACATTATTTAGGGTTATATTGTATAAGTACATCAAATTATGTATATATTTTCATAGAATCAAAGTATTTCCAAGAAAATCATATTTTTAAGATTTATGTTCCGCATAGCTGGCTATTAAATATTTTAATTAAAAATCATACTCGATTCAGCTAAA
This sequence comes from Omphiscola glabra, assembly GCA_964017045.1. Lineage (NCBI taxonomy): Eukaryota > Metazoa > Mollusca > Gastropoda > Lymnaeidae > Omphiscola > Omphiscola glabra. The sequence goes on from OZ024802.1 coordinate 6,643,550, forward strand.
AGGAAACTTTTTAGATTTGTTAATTTTTAACTTTGTATAAATGTCAAGTGTACTGTAGGCACAGAAATAAGTTTTTATCAACATTTCTCTGCTCAGAGTCAAGTAAACTTTTATGCACACCTGTCCTTGAAGCTGAATTTGTCCTTGTCCTTGTTGCAGCTGCTGAAGTGGAATTTGAAAGTTCTGTAAAGCATTCTGAGTCTGGACATATTGGCTCATAGCTTGATTGGAGGGGTCAAAATTCATAACAGATGTTTGCAAATCCATGGATGCAGCATTCGGGACTGCACATCCAAAAAGATTATAGTAAGCCGTTGATAACTGTGAGAAAAAACACATATTAGCAATTGCTATAATATAGGCCTAAATAAGAATCAATATCATAAATTATTGAAATAAAATAAATAAGAATCATTCAGATAAATTTAGTGCAAAAGCAGGATATCTGTGCTAGATTAAAATAAAACATTTAGAAATATAATAAAATCAAATTAATTTCATAAATTGAATGGAACAATTTTATTTTGGAGGATTTATGGCAAACTAAGCATTAGACTTAGCCCTAAATCAAGACACACATAAAAAGTAAACATTAAAATGAATATTTATTTACAAAAATGTGATTTATCATAAGTTATGATGGTGAGTTATTTTTATTTTTAAATAAATGGTTGATTTCACTCAACCTTAAGTAGGCGTTAGATCTTCTCTCCCGCTCTCCGTATATGCCTAGCAATAAGCATATTTATAATTCTTATAAAATGAATTAGCATAGGCTAGGCCGTAGGCCTAAACACTAAACAATCTTTGATATCACTGGCCAACACAAAATTTGTTAAGTCACAAATTAGACTTGTTTCTAGTTATTCTATAAAATATAGGTAGACCCAACTTACTATACTGTCTATACTATATGACTATAACTATATGCTAAAGTAGCATGGATACCAGCGCTATAGAAGTATCCAATCAATCAACCAATTTAGTATTTATTTGAATGTAAACTATGTACAAACTAATTACAAATCAAGTAACTAGCCAGATTAGTAGAAACTAGTCTAGAGAGTAGAGGTTCCAAATTAACTTCATTCTTCAGTTCCATCAGAATGAGTCCATGTATCTCTTCAGAACTTCAGTTAGTTAAGTCCAAGTCCATGTATTTGTAAATCAGTTTTATTCTCACCATTTTTCAATTTTATATGCCTATACAAAGTTTTTATTAGTATTAGTATGCTATTATTAAATTAAAATGTGTTATGCATGTTCACATAGTCGTAGGCTATTTTCCCTTCGCCAAGCATTAACTTAGTCTTAAGTACTTAAAGTTAAGTATTTAATAGAACTGATACTAAATCAATGACAATGCCTTCAATTGAATTTTTACACTTCAACCGCATTGTTGGTGTTGCGACTTGATTTGTTCGTCTTAACACGAAAACCGAAAAGGAAAAACTAGAAGAATGTCTAAAAGAATATTTCGTCTTAATATTAATACTTAATCATTGTTATAAATGAAATGAGAACACTAGAGGACTAAGAAGTTAAACCGCGAGTGTGGGCCTTCTCATATAACTATTATTTTTTAGTTCTCGCCACCCATTTTTTTGCCCTGACAAAAATGACCACAAACTCTTCGTAAGATATTATTATGACTAACTATTAGTTATTAGTGATATATAAACAACACACGTGGGGCTAAATGAGTGACTATCAAAATCTTACTGGTTGCCTAGAACAATCAAAAAGCCTTGAAAAAGCAGGGAGGTGCTTTCCGAATAGGTTCGAGGTCCGAGAATCGCACGGCCATTGCTGCTTGTAATCTGCATAAATTACTGCGCAAGCTTCGACCAACCAGCGAACAAAGAAACAACGCTAAAAATATGGTGGCAAACCAGGCGTCGGGTTGGCAATAAGCAAATCAAGAGATTTATGTCTAAATGAACAGATACGCTCTGTAGTCCTCACGATTTTACAGTAGCTATGATCTATAGTAAACATTTTAATCAACAATTATAATAATAAGGGCTATTTCTGGACTTACTTTAGGGTGTCTCAAACACTTTACAAGTGATTGGCTGTGGTTGTAGACTGCGGCGAATCACGGAATGCTTGTTCAAAGAGGGAAATACTGTGCAAGCCCACTATTGGCTCTATTCTAACCTCTCATCGACTTAGCACTTAACAGCAAGCAGCACTTAATATTTGGAGTCATCTACAATAATGCATGATTTGCAAACGAAAGCAAATACAATATAAACTCTTTAACATTTTGTATATGTTTTAAAGCACCGCCCAGCATTGTCCAACCTTAAATATATAAATATAATACGTTTACCGGTCAATCCAATAGATTCAACAGCCACGCCGTGGCCAGCAGAGCAAGCCAAGAAGTTGTCAATAAAGCACACGTGACGCATGAAAGCAAAGCAGACGAGACGCGTCCCCAGCAAGGGTTACAAATAAATGTAGCCGATCGATTGGAAAATGATGTGGTCGTGGGTGAGCACGCTGTATAAGAAATATTTTTGCCATTCCTCTCAATATGTAATTATTTTACACCAGATTATAACATAAGAAATAACCCACTAAACTAGTACTCTGGTATGAATAGTATAATATATTACTTAAGTAAATACGATATGAATGAGTCAACCTCAACCATTCCCGTAGCCACAGCAACATGAATACTTTTTCGTTGGCTAAGTGCAGGCGGGGTCTTCGCTGTTCTTTTAATCGACGAATATAAAGAAGACTGATGAGTGTATTTACTAGCTCTCAGTAGTTAAGGAACATAGACATAGGCATGGGCCTATCTATAGGCCTGTAGCTTATAATAGGCATATATACTAGAGTCTAGAGGTCTATAATTCCAGACTCGGTGAAGTGCTTTAAAGACATTTCTTTTAAAAGTTACTAAGTAACCATTCATTTTAAATCATAATAATAATAAACATCTTTTACTTAAATTTATTAATTGTTGGCCCTGAGTTGGTGAAATTATCTCTAAAATTAAAAAGTCACCAGAAACTGGGAATGAATGTCCATTTTTATATTTTAAAATAATTTATTTATATCACTTGACTATGATTAGACCGAGGCATATCTATAAGTTATAACATTTAGATACATAAACGTGATTACCGTTACGTAGGCTACATGATCAAGTTCATCAATCAAACCCCTATTTCGATTGTCAATCGATTAATGTAAAATTTATAATTTAATTCTTCTTTTACGTGCATGGTTTGTAGATAAAGAATAGCTATAAATAATACAATATATTTTTTTTTTATTTAATATCGCCATTGGCGATTAAAGTAAATTTTAAGCATGTTATTTATTAAATTATAATATTCTATGTGATTCATTTGTCTTTCCACACTACACCATCTCACAATATAGGGCGCAAACAACAGCGGGCAGCTTGGACTTGGAAACCACGACGATCAGATAGTTCCATCGATCTGTGTCCCACTACCTGCTCATGAAGAGTCTGGTGATTTTAAGCAGGCGGGAGGAGGAGGGGGCTATTCTTATGTTTTGTCCAGTGAGCAGGGTTGTGTTTATTTCTTCATGTTTTTAGAATACTGTCAATACAGAAGGATGGAACATGTGCAAAACTATACGAGCAAATGCTTACCCCTTCCCCACAATGCATATTTTATGCATATGGCCTCCACGAATTTCATTTTCATTTAAATAAAACTATTTAAAAGGTGACGAGAGACTAAATTCTTCAAAGTTAATAAGTAAGATGCCACCCAACGATAGTTGTATCTGCTGTCTACGACCATGTCCTCTTCGTTAGCCATGACAAGAATAGAAATAGAAGTTTTATTTGCACGTGATACAAAGTCATATTGCCAATTTTGTTTGAAAATATGAATTATTGTAAGTAAGCCTAATTATGTATGCTTGTATGGCGAGATCATAGGATGTCATATTTTTCTGTTCATCCGTCATATTAAATATTCATACATGAAGTCAAGGACACAAACCTACGATTTTCAGCTATTACTATTATTGATTTCAGCTTTCTTCTAAATTATTTTATAAATCACTTTACTTTTGCTTGCCAGATGGGTGTGATTGAACGATAGAACTAACCTTGACCCCCATCCACCAATTTTGATATTGGAGCATGTTAATGTTATTCCCAATCCCCCCCCCCCTTTTTTTTCTTTCTTTTCTTCAAAATATGGTCTGCCAAAAAATAAGAAATGTATTCACACTTCGTAAAGAGAACTGCTAGGCCTATGTCAGTAGCATGGCTTGTGTTAGTGCCGCCCCCTTCCACGAACCCCTCCCCCTGCTATTAGCTGAAAATGAGGCCCCCTCAATATAGGCCCAAGGAATAAAGTGGCGCCCTGGGCGGACCGCCCCCTCTTGGACCCGGACACGCAGCGCCGCCATTCGCACCCGGGTCCCATTAGACTCAATGCTATTCGGATGTCATTTGTGGTAGTTTATTTTAGTTAAAATGAAGAACTAAGTTTACAAACGTATAGTCCATTCAATTATTTCTCATTTGATACCTCGTTTTGTCTTACAAACCCAACAATAATATTTTAAAAAGTGTTTTAATCCTAACCTCTCACTTCTGGTACCCGGGTACCAATAGGTGCAGCCTTGTTGATATTACCGCCACGAAGGCTGTTATCATCACATTAAGTATGTAGGCCTACATTAATTTCATGATGCATGAATAAATTTAGCATTAAATTGAAACATTTTTATTTTCCAAAATTGTTTAGCCTATAGACTACATTTTTGGCGGACTTTGTATATAATTACCATAAGATATAATGTGAAAATAAATTACTCTTATTATGTAACTTTGAATTGAAAGATATGTATATTAAATATATATATGAAATACTAAATTAATATTATTAATTGATGTATGCTTTAAAAAACCACTATAAAACCGGTACATTGGCTTGGCCGTCTCTCACTTTCTCTCATTCCACAAAAAATATATTTAAAAAACTAAATATTATTTATATTTTTTAAAATGTACATTACAGCTCATTTGGATAGTAGTTCCCTCTCACTGAGTAATTCTTACATCATGAATCCATCCTTATACAAAATTGTTATATTAGTAACTAGTGATGTGAAGTCTCCAGACCAGACACACCTCCACCCCACCCCAAAATAAAATAAAAATTAATTAAAAAAACAACTTCTAAGTAGGTATGGCAGGTGTAATTCAACTAGTAAATTATTAAGATTTTTTGTTGGCTTAATCTTAAGACCGCTATCTATCACAGAATCTGGTAAAGTATTTACATGTGGCAACAATGACAGAGGCCAACTAGGCCAAGGAGACAAAGACAGTTTAAGGGTGTTCTCACTAAGTCAATGTTTGACAACATTTAAGTTGGTTCAAGTTGCTGCTGGGTGGGACTTCATGCTTGGAATAACAGGTATTATTACACAATATTTTACGTTAAGGATATAGATTTATTGAAAATTAACTGATATTATGCACCATTAACTGCACAATAAATTAAAAAATGGTATGTCTAAATTACTTATTAGAAAACTGATGATTGATAAGTTGTTGAGATATTATCATAGATTAATGCCAAAACTTAAACTCTTTTCTTATAATTAATTATTAGAAGATATCTTTAATGTGATTTAAAAAAATTAAATATAAATAATTGTCAGGCCCACCCACAACTGTTCTAAAGTTTTTCAATTTCATATAATTTGTTTTTCTTGTTTTGTAGTGTCTGCTGAAGAAAGCATTGAGCTGAAATGTCTTTTTAATTGTTCTGTCTTTTTTTCAAGCCTAAACATATTGTTTTCCACTATTTATCTACTTCAACTGGCTTTCCCTTGTTCTAATGCAGTGTTTCTCAACCTTTTTAGTGCCTTACCCCCTTGATAATATGCCAAGTTGTAGCAAAAACACAAACAGGATTATACGTAGAAATTGAGAAATGAGTGTTGAAAGGTTAATTGGAATGGTGGGTGGTGGTAGGCCTAATGACTATAAATGAATTTTCAATATTTATAATTTATTTTCAGCAAATTTCTATTTGATAATTGTTTTTAAAATGCAAAAGAATTAAATCTCTATGTGGGCGAAGCAGAGAGAGAAATGAATACATCAACATGATGTATGTGTTATAAACAAATACCGTACATATTTAAATTAAATTAGCTGCTGTCATCTACCATATAATTCATAGTTGTTTTTTTTTATATATGTATTGTCAATGTGTAGTAACAAGAAACAAGTCAAAGCTCTATAAATAATAATTAATTTTAAAATGAAATGTGATACAAATATGTTAACATTAAAAACAAATTCAATAAAATTTCCAAAGTTTTAAAGCCACCCCTGGCATAGTGTAAGGGCAACCAAGAGGGGCATCACAACGCACAGGCTGAGAACCACTGTTTTAAAATAATGAGTTACTTACAGATCATGAAAATAACTTTTTCAACAGATGGTGGGCAGCTTTTGTCATGGGGATCAAATAGCTTTGGACAACTGGGACGACTTACACCAGAATCAAGTAATGAATTGGTGCCAGTAAGTTTAGTGATAAAGTCATTTCTTATTTTAACAACTGTACTTATGTATCTACTATTAAAAAAGGCATAAAAAACATTTCATGATGAAATTACCTTTTTAAAATTGAATGTTAACAACATGAACTTTTATTCTAAGTAAAGTAAAAAATATTTAATTTATTTACATCCAATTTTTTAGATTCAAAGCCTAAATTTATTCTAAATTTATACACTGTCACTTCAAGGAATTGCAAAATAATCTACATCTGATGGTGCTGAGGAGCCACATTAAGAGAGGGTCTGTGTCTGCCCCACAATTGAAATATTTTATGGAATGTTGGAACAAGGGTCTAAAAAGATCTTCACTTTCCACCCTAACATAACATAGAAAGGATGTAGCTAAGAAGATCTTAGTTTTCCACTCTAACATAACATGGAGGCAAACACATGCCACTTTTAAAGCCTGGGATGTGGTATTTTTTTAAAAGCTTTTGAATCGAATAAAAAAAAATAACTCTGTTTTTTGTAATCACTGAGAAGAGATTCTTTGTCTGACTTAACAGAATGACTCACCATCATCTCAGGAGAATTTTTTTTGGTGGACACTGTCTTCCCAGCACCATTCTTTTTCTATCTTTCCCTCTCTTGAAGCTTAGCAATTACAAATCCACCAACATAAATTTACCTTCTTTACATTGCTATTTGCTTTTTATAGCCCATTCTTTGTATTATAAATGGTAGTAAATATGCACAACAACAAATTAAAATGAACATTTATATAAGGCCTGTAATTAAGAGCTCTGATGGCTACAAATTTTACTTCAGGATCTCTGCTAAAAATTATCTAAAACTTATTTGAGCATGCATGATGTCACTTCGCTCAGAAGGAAGTAGTGATATTACATAAGAGCCAATGATTTTTTTGTTTAAAAAAATTATTATATAACGGAAGTTGTATGATTTATTTTTATATCCTGTTGACAAAAAGTTCCCACTTATTCAATAAAAATTGTAGTTTAAAAAAAGAAAATAGGTCTGTTTTCAAAAATATTTGTTGTTGTTTGATATGAAACTTAATTCTAAATGTATCATTATTTAATGATGTTTAGGCATCAATGCCTAGCCCAATACAAGTGCTAGCATGGTATTTTATTGGAAAAACAAATTTATTCTCAGGGTGAAGTCAGTTAGGCATCAATGACTAGCCCAGTACAAGTGCTAGCATGGTCTTTTATTGGAAAACAAATTTATTCTCAGGGTGAAGTCAGTTAGGCATCAATGCCTAGCCCAATACAAGTGCTAGCATGGTCTTTTATAGGAAAACAAATTTATTCTCAGGGTGAAGTCAGTGGATTTAAAAACAGCAAAATTGTAGCTGTTGCAGCCGGATTGCGACATGCTATTTCTCTCACAGGTAAGGATTTGATAGATAAAAATTATTTAAAAACTGACTCGGGGTTGCCAACCATTCATAAATTTACAGACGGTCCATAAAAGTATGACCTAAAATGATTGGTCCCTAAAAGTAAAAGTCCAGTAGACCTTTCGGGTGTCAGTAAAAAAAATACCTTGTACACAAATCTTTTTGTAGAGAAACATAACAGAAAATCTCTGAATGTGTGATTTAATCTTGCTTGCTGCGAACATGGATATTTACATAGTACTAATAATTTTGTTTAAAATAATTCCATAGTTTCAATCAACAAGGTTATTTAAAAGTGTGTCTGTAAAATTTTTTGTTTGTTCATAACTATTGTGGAGATTTAAATTATATGTCCAATAATTTTATTCAATGGGCAAACCTGAACTGAAGGCATGTTCTTCATCTTGGATGTTTACAATTCTTAACATAAAACTACCCATATATAGTTTCAAAAAGAATTCACTGTCTAACATATTTCACAAATATATTGTCTGAGAAACATTGGATATTTATTCTTGTCCACCCAGTGGCATACCCAGGTGGGAGTGAAGAAGATGACACTCTTTTATGTCCATTATTAAAATTATAAGAACATTATATAAGATATGTGGGTTGGGGGGGGGGCAGAACACAAGTCTGAGATTTTGCCCCAGGCAGCACTTAGTCAAGGTACACCATTGTGTCCAACAAAAAGCTCATTCATTATCAATGTAAGTTGAGGATTTTTAAGGATTTCTAACTATTAATTTTTATACTCCAAAAAATTTCACACAGCCTAATTCCAAGTTCATTTATAACTTATAGCAACATAAGTGAATGGTTTATTGTTGAACATTATCACTGGTTCATGATTTGAAAAACTGACAAATATCAATAGAAATGAGTTTATTGATGGATATAATCCTGTCTACATTTTATAAATCAGGGAAGATTACATTTACAATCATAAAATTGTAATGTAAATTCTTGCAGAATCTGGTCAAGTTTACACATGGGGAAATGGTAGAAAAGGCCAGTTGGGCTCTGCAGAAGCTGATGGAAAGCCTTTGCAACAGACACAGAATCCAATCTTAGGTCAGTTGTATTTTTTGTAGGTCTATTATATACTAAATATGTAAATTAACAACTGTAAGCTTCTAATTCTCCTTGTTTATTATATTTTAATTGGTGGATCACCCATTTTCCATCATTTATCTGCTTTGCTATCCACCTTACCTCAATCCACCTTACCTCATTACACTGCCCTACTTAAGAGATATCCACTGTTAGCATAGTTTATTAATATTATACCTCTTGCAATGAGCCAGTGCACTTCCCAAAATAAGAAATACAATAACATGTTTAAAAAGAAACAGTATCTAACAAAAAAATAATAACAAATATTGAACAGAAAACAATTTTCCACTCATGACTTCAGAGAATCAAATAAAAGCACAAATTTAGCAGTTGCGAAGCTATGTTATTTTTTTAAAAATTGCATTTATATTTTTGGGAGATACCAGGACACACACATTTGGCATTTTTGCAACACTTCAGAGGACAATGCTACCTCATGCTAGGACTACATTTTCTTTGATGCATTTGGCATATTGCTATATAGAATGCCTTTACTTAATCAGTTATTAAACTTTGGTAAACTGGTAGTTCTTGAATTCTGTTCCTTGAGGTTTTTTTTAAAATTTAAACTTGGGCATCAAAATCAAACACCTAAATGTTTACCATGTCGCAAATGTAATATCATCTTATATGTTATTTGTAATTTTACATATAAAAAGGATTGTCTTAAATATAGAATATGAACATTTTATCATAAAAATATGCTATGTACATGTTATAAAGTTGAAAATATGCTAAGAGAAAACAAGATTCAAATAGATCCCTTACACTACCATGCAACAGTACAGTGCTTTGTATTGTTGGTGTTTTGTTTAAAATTTCATTTACTAAGAATTTCTTCTAAAAATCTTAAAATATATTTTTTATAGTGTACCCGGTAGCAAATGTTTGTAAATTAGAAACTGCCTAAATTGGTACTATGTATTTTTTTCTTCTCAAATTTTCTTTTAGTTCAATTTCCTCCTAGAGAAATAGTGGTATGTGTAACTGCAGGCATGTATCATTCAGGAATTTCTACAGGTAAGTTTATTCCTTGGCTTTCTGTAAAAGCAAGGCACAATACAAAAAATAACAAAGCATTACAACTATTACAAGCAATCCATTCAGGAAAACATATAGTATAGCATAGCAACTTATACATTTAAAGTTCTGTCACCAGATTAATAATGCCCAAGAACATTTTTAGTACCAGTATCTGAGCTACTTAAAATTAAGGCTAATAATAGGTAGACTGCAATCAGGTTAGCACAATAGGAAATGAGTAAAACACAGTAAGGTTAAACTAAGTGCTACATTATAATTATTTGATACATTTTTAAATTTTATTTGTTTTTCTGTTTGTTGGCTGATGAAGGCTTCCTGCCGACACGTTCGTTGTTTTGTTGCGTTCCTTTTATCAGTTTTAACCTTACTGTGTTTCACTAATTTCCTACTTTAAATTAAAACTGAAAAGAGATTTAAAACTTTTCACAAATTATAACAAAACAATTTCAGATGCTGGCAATATACATATATGGGGTTGCAACAAATATGGCCAGTGCTCAGCAGATCCTAATGATTCAACAGTTTTTTCAAATCCTCATGTGGTATTTCTTCCTGTGAAAGAACAATCAGAGGGCAGTAAAACTGTTGCACTGACCAGTGGATGGACTCACTTGGTTGCCAGAACAGGTTTTAGAACTATAAAATTTTGATTGGATTCAGTTCACATTTTAATTTGACTTCAATTTTAGATTTAATGCTTAAAATGTTTTTATAGACAGTAAGAATGTAGATTATAAAGTAAGTAATGGTGTGTTACATAATTTCTGTATGAAATGGTAAGCATGAAAATAGACTAATAAACTAATATTAATCATATCCTTCAGTGCAAAATTATTGTTTATTTTGCCAGCATCTGGTGATCTTTACAGTTGGGGAAGAGGCGATCTTGGCCAGTTGGGTAGGATGTGTGAGCAGTCATATGATTATAAGCCAAAACTAATTGAAGGTCTCCATCGAGTCAAGTCCCAATTTTGTGGCTCAGAGCATAACTTAGCTCTTACAGGTAAATGAAAATATTAAATAGAATGGTCCGTCTTAACTTTTTAAAACTTGGGTGCTGGGTGGCAAAAACAACACTAACACCCGGGGTGGATGGGACTTGTTAACCTAGGATGGCAACTCATCTAAGAGAAGGCAAACTCCGAATATAAACCCGGAGATGGAGCCCTGTAGGCGGATAAGAATGGCACAATGAAACATTCCGACAACTCCTGCGACGCCACGGGTGCCAAGCTGCATCATCCACATGATGTTCTTTTGGATTATCCAGCAGCGTTAAGAGGTGATTTGCAGTGTAGGGAACCAGCTTATAATCCTTAAAAGAATAATCCCACGCCTTGTGATTTCGTCCTGCCAAGTCTACACTATTTTCTAATTGTGACGGACAGATGCCAAAAAAAAAAATGACTTCATAATCATGTCACATCAGTATATTTAATTTATCTTTGTTCGCATAATAATTCCTATAGCTTATTGACAACTTAGTGTGACAATATTCAATAATTATGATTCCATACTTTTAAAAATTTGAATTTGAAAAGCTTTTTTAAAAAATTATTTGGAATTTCCGGAAAAAACAATTGTATCAGTGATGAAAAAAAACCATTCAGATTTAAATTACTTTTTGATTCCAGATGATAACACTGTGTACTCATGGGGCTGGAATGAACATGGTATCTGTGGTACAGGAGATGAACAAAATGTGATGTATCCTTCTAAGGTTCCTGCATTTATAGCGTGCTCTGTTGTGGCCATTGGTTGTGGAGCAGGACATTCCTTTTGCTATGCAAAGTTAAAATGAGTCATCAGAACCACCATTACCAACTGTGATAAAGTGAAACATTTTAAAACAGATTCAAACCCAGTGGTCTCAAAGTGTCAAGTGCTAGAATGTCTCATAGACTAAAACTGTGCAGAAACCACTCAAACATTTTTCCCCAGCTTTGAATCAGTTTGATCGTACCACAAAGTTGAAAGTGTAATAAAATTTCAAAAATACTTAGCTTTTAAATACATTTCATCTTTGTAAGTTACATTATAACATATATTTATTGGCAATGATACTTGCATAAAGAACCACGTCAAAATCTTTTCTCACTTTCCTAAAGCTTAGACTATGGTGCCTCTGCCAGTCAGATGAAGACTTTTTAGATAGGGCAATCAAATGATGGTCTTGTTCCGCTCTAGATCTTATCCTGAGACTACCCTTGTTTTGGCACCCAATCTGGTCAGCACAACAGACCTGTTTACTCTTACAAATTTGGGAAGACATGAAAAAAAAGAGACGCAACGAAACAATGAACATGTTGGCAAGAAGCCATCTTCAGTTAACAAACAGTAAAAACAATACAAAATAATAATAAACACTTACCATAGCTGCAATGTAGTATCTCGAATACTCTTACCTAACCTGATTGCAGCCTCTCCCCTTCATAACAATTATAAAAAAAATTGTCATGTGCTCCTTGCTGAAACTGACCCTAACAGGGTATTCTTAGCCCCCCCCCCCCCCCTATTGTCTCCAGAAGGGATAAAAATCTATTTGACATTCTGGTTCAAAGTCGTCTTGGAGTCAGATCCTTCTCATGTTCAAGAGGCTGTTGTAGGACTTGCCCCTATGTACTGGAAACTGAACACATTGGATCCCCTAAGGCCGTGGTTCTCAACTTTCCTAATGACATGACCCCTTAACACAGTTCAGCATGTTGTGGCGACCCCCAATCGCAAAATTTATTTCGTTGCTACTTCATAACTGTAGAGTACATGTGTTTTCTGATGGTCTTAGGTGACCCCTGTGAAAGGGTCGTTTGATCCCCAAAGGGGTCGCGACCCACCACAGGTTGAGAACCGCTTCCCTAAGGGAACCTTTACCATCAAAGAGGGCTTCCCATGTATAAAATGAAATGTGATTGTTTGCCGAAGATGCCGATTTTGTTACGTAGGTTAAGTGAACATCTCTGTGATATTAACTTAACAAACCACCCCGGTCTCATCTTCTTTCAACGGAGGTGAACACAGGGGCATATCAGATGTATCCGTCACTGCTCTAATTTCTTGCACCAATACACCGGTGAGAGTGAAAACAAATTAATTCAGATATTCGGCATCATATCACCATAAGGAATCACTCTTACAAGTAGTCCTCCATTTCCATTCTATATTTTGTTTTTATAAAACATTAAACTTCACACCAATAATCCTTAAATTCTTCTTCCTTGTAGTATGCACTACTAGAGATTTATGTATGACACACATTTTGGTTTTGAACAACTTTACTGTTATTTCAAACAGAGCGTTTTCACTTCTTAACAGTGTTAAAATTCACATTTCAAAACTCTATTCAAAAGCATAGCATTGCAATTTTAAATTGAATGCTAATTGTCAAAGATATGAAAAACATTTAATGTGAAAGAACAAAATCAGAGGTTATGCGGATCAACTATAAATATCTTAGAAAGATCCTGAAATGAAAATGTAAAAATTGTAGTGTTGTATTTGAAGCTTGCCAAATAATATAAATTATAAAAAGACACAAGATATATCAAGTTTGGTAACAAATGAAGTTTATTATTTGTTTCTTTAATATATACCTTAGTACACATTTCTCCTGCTGCAACATGAATTCGTAACAGAAAGCAGATGCGTGGGATAATGGGTTATGCCACAATTATTATTAACAAATTATCTCAGGCTCAGAGTGATGAGCTTTTAAATTATTCTCTCACAAAATATGGTGAACATTCTTTCAGTCTCATCTCTCATGGCCAGCAAGGAGTTTATTTAATTGTAAAAATTACATATGAAATATAACATCCATTAACACAGGGCAACTATTAATAAAGCCATGAATAATTGACAGACCACATCATTTTCTCAGTTAAAACAGATATATTATAAGATCTTCAGTTACATTTGAATGTGTTTTATTTGTCAATGCTATAACTTTATTTTTCAAGTTCTCAGACGAAAGCTACCATTTACAAAGCCCATGTAACAAATCAACAATTAATTATAGTCCTTAATAAATATCAAAGCAACCTTTTTCTCTCTTCTATTTTTGCTAACAGATTGTCGGCATCTTCCTCTGTTTTCACTCTAATTAGCATTGGAACTGGGGTATTGTCAGCATCAGCTTTGGTATCAATTGGAGGGTTGGGTACACAAACCAACATGACATTGTTTTTGCCTTGTCTGTTTACTGGCATTGTTGAGCTCAGCATTATATTCAGTAGAATGTTACCTGCAAAAATATGAGATTGCTAAAAATAAAATATTAATACTTTAAGTGGGGTACCTAAAAATACCATATTGTTTTCCTGATTCATCTAAAGTCATCATCAATGCATATGCTGACGGTGGAAGCAGAATTTTAAAAATATTTTTATGATTCCTTGCATATTCTTTAATAAAATATCCACATAAAAAAAAAAGTTAGAATAAACTGAATTAAAAAATATATGGTAATATATTCACAACAAATAACATAAATAATAATGCATTTTGTTAACAACACCACATGTTTAAATAGCAAGTGCATATGTATATATGAAGAGCTGATTTTCAAAATGCTGTATATCCATTTTGGGGGTTTTGAGATTATTCAACTTTAACAAAAAGTTAATAACGCATTTAGAGAATTAAATCATTTTTAGACAAGAATAAAATAGGAATAAAATGTGTTTAGTATTAAAAATTTACCATGTCCTAAAGGAACCTGGTTTGCTCTACAAAAAGGTACGTTTTTTTTTCATTTTTTTAAAAATGGATACCTCGTTTTGAAAATAAGCTCTTCATATATAACTGCTTACCTAAGTTGGTATCAGCCCTCACAAGGAGTTGACTCTTTTCTTCACCCACAGGCTTTAGATGCAAATTTCCCACACCTCTATCCACCCACTTGCCATCTTTTTGGTGGAATAGCTTGCATCTAGAAACATTATTTTTAAATGCTTATTTTAAGTATGTACAACAAACTTGTAACAAAATTAAAAATGAAATCTAATGAATCAGATTTTCACAAATAATGCCACATTCTATTTTTAAAATACATCTAAACAGATATTAAATTAAAAAATTCTGCGAGATCGGTATAATTTTTATTGCACCATTATTACAATTTAATTAACAATCTTTTACCATTATTCCAATTTAATTAACAATCTTTAAGAGAAAGTTTGAATGGACTACATTTATAAAAATCAGTAATTATTCTTGATGTGTCATAAATATTAAACCATCTGTGCAAAATTTAAAAACAAATTTAATATAGTATTAGTAAGCCCCAAGAGTAAGAAGTAGTGCTTTGTATTCCCATAATTTAAGAAGGAAGGTAGGTAATGACAACCAAATTATGCCTTGCTTAATTTTAATTTTGGTGTAATAACCGATTTTGCCAAATTGTGTCCTCAATGTTATAAATATTAATAAATAAATTTTTAAATTAACTTTTACAGACCTGTTTACCCTCAAACTCTTAAAATCGTAATTTATCATCACAAAATCATTCAATACCGGTACATTATCTTAACCCTTTACAGTCCAAGCCTATTCAGCCTTGTCTAATCCCAGCGACCAAGCAAAGGGTCATAACTCCATTCTAAATGAAGGTTCTTTATCTAATTAATTTACAGAAAATAAACTATAAGCAAGAAAATAAAATAAAAAATACCTAAATACAAAGAAATGATTAAAGCAAAAGTTGCACCAAAAAACAGTTTCAGGGACCCTAGATTTATGAAATAGTGAAGCTTCATTAGTCCTAAGTTCTTTCAAAATTGTATCCAAGGCTTCGAGAGCCATTTTTTACAGCGAAAAAATCGCAACTTTAAAAAAAATCGTAGAAAATCAGCCCCTAAAGACACCGCGGTCAAACTAGTATCAAAAAAAATGCAGACAATGAGGCTTTCTTCCGGTAGAACTATAAATAGTAATGCGCAATGGATTTCCGCTGTGCTAAGAACGAAAGTAAAAAACCTCGCAGCGGGGCGAAGCGGGCGGGTTTGGCAGCAACGGACCGTAGGCTTAAGGAAAAAATCGGCGCATTTCGGGCGCATCGGACTGTAAAGGGTTAATAGTAAAATAAACATACAGTATATATAATTTATACATCTCAAAATTGTAAATTGTATGCCAAAATTGTAAGAGTTAACAGGTTTGCTTTTAAAGTAAGCATTTGGTTCATTTCTTTATTTGTGAATTAAACGTTTTTACCTTATAGAAAAGAGTGCATCTTCTTCCAGAATTACTTTAACTTCTGGTTTTGGGGGAACATAGTCTTCATCATCTAAAAAATAAACAAAATAAATAAATAATGTTAAATTACAAATCAAATTTTGTTTGTTTAAAATGTGTCTTACGTCTACAAATTCAAGGTTCAAAATATAATGTACAACGTTTGGAGACATGTTGCTAAAGAAAGAAGGAAAATTACTCTTATTGAGTTCATTTTTAGTTGAAAAGCTCTCTCATGCAGGCTTATGAAATTCATTTATATAAAAACTGGATGATGATAAAATAATACTCAAGTAGCAGTAAAGTAAAAAGTAAACCAATAAAAAAAAAAAGCTTAACTAAGAACACTGACAGCTAAATACACAAAATTATTTTTTGCTGTAGATCAAATGAAACAATATGCCTTCTACTAAATCAGCATCATAATAAGATAAATAAACAGGTATAAAATATAGTTTAGTCCAACATGTTACATAAGGCTGTGATGCCAACAACCCCATTCATCTAATAATAAATGCTAATTAAACCCATATGAAATGACTAACCTTTTGCATCAGTTTCCTGTGAAGTACCCGCTCTTTGGGAACTTGTGGCTGCTGCAAATGAAAACCCCCCACTTTGGGAGGAGAAGGTTGAGCCAAAAGAAAATGCAGGTTTTAAACCAGAACTTGTAGTTGTTTCTGAACTCTGACCAAATTTAAATGCTGTATCAGGCTGAGAGGTTGTGGAGAATTTTATTTGGCCAATAGCTGAAAATTGGAAGAAAAAAAAAATGGTTTTATTTTTTTTCCTATAATCATAATTTAACATTTAAAGCAAGTACAATAATTTAAAACTATCTGATTGATTGGGCTTTTCATTTATTGCTAAATTTCTTCACTTATAAATTTTAAAGAATACCTTAAGCATAAAATGTAAAAGAATAGCTGTGAGGAAACAAGTTTATCTTAGCACTTAGCTATTTCTATGTCACAATTTTCTATGAAACCACTCCCTGAAACATTGAAAACTGAAGACTGCAAGTGAATTACTGTTGATAATTGTTTTATTTCTGCTAAAGATATTGTAAATTGTAACAATATTAATTATCCTTCATTTCTATTACTACCATCTTGGGTCACAGGATAGCAAAACAAGATACAATTTAACACCATTATCACTAAATATATTTCACCTACCTGTAGTACTGCTAGAAGAAGGTTCAAAGGCAAAACCTTTTGTTGAAGAAGATTCTGATGTGGCCTGACCAAAAGTAAACTTGGGTTTATCTTCAGCAGTTGGCTTAGTGGCTGAGCTAGGAGTTGAATTAGTTATAGCTTTGTTACAATTGTCATTATTTTTTGCCTCCCGACTTCCATCTTTCTTGCTACTGCTTACAACAGATGTGTCTGGTTGAACGCTTGCAAGGTAAGTTTCATAGTCTTTAAATATGGGTGTGAGAATGATGTAAGGATTGTCATCCACATGTTTTTTAATCCAAGCCAGGACACTTTCATTCAGACTTTTAAGGAAATTAAGATATGACGACGTCTCTTTAGTGTCACCCTGACCCTTAAATGTCAGGTCCTCAGTTCCATTGAAAGATGATGCTCCACCTGATGAAATAGGTTTGACACCAAAACCAGATTTACCATCCAAATTTTTGAAACCTGAGAAAGGCTCTAGAGGTTTGGATTGTGCTGGTTTCCCAAGGCCTGAAAATCCAGTGAAGGCTGTAGTTTTTGAGCTCTGATGACATAGAGAAGGTGTAATTTATGTTAATTATAGGTGAGAAGTAATAAATGGTAAACAAATTTTTTTTGATAAGATAAATGTTAAGTGGATATTAAACGACATCAAATTTACAAAAGCATTGGATAACAAAGGATCTTAAAGAGTTTTTAAACCATTTTAAAATTCCCATTTTAATTTTTTTTTAAACAAATGATCTCAAATTTTTTATGAATTATTTAATGAACTATCAATGCTGATATGGGTCATAATGTTGTCATGGTGAAATTAGTTGGCATGACATGGATATGTGTAAACCAATGAGGTCATTTACAATTTTGTCTCTCAAACCCAGATGATAAAGAGAAAAACAAAACACATGAAAGCACTATTTTCACAACAAACAAAAAAGAAGGGTAGCCGATGAACAAACTCAAGAACAGGGGTTCTTAACCATTTTGCAGTGACGCAACCCTTATTGATTTCCAAACGTTTTAAGCCCCACCCTATCCCAGATAAAAATCATACCGATATCCAAACTGCAGATGACAGAGGAGAGTTAATAATTAATAATTTATTGTAACATACCGTTTTCTACACCTTCATGTTATCCTTGAAAAATATATTTAAAATCATCAGGCAGATTCAACACCTAGTCTATACTTACTTTTTAACTAGTGAAAAATATAACGATCACTCATTTAAAAAAAAAAAATTTTGTTTTTCGCTTTTTGCCTAGACTTTTTCCTTTAAAAAATGTTGTCTTCTCACCCCTTGACACTTTCTACTGCACCCCTAAACAATTCTGAAGTTTGAATAATGAACAAATAACTTACAGGTCCTTCATCTGTAAGCGCCCTTCGTTTAGCTTTCTTCATGACCCTTTGTTGTAAAACATCTTCAGGGGCCTTTTCAAAAACTCCTGCCTGCAAAACAAAAATTTGAAAATAATCATTAGTAACATAAGTAGGCATATTCAACATATAAAAATTAGCCAATATAGCCATGTAGTTATATTTAACCAAAAGAATAAAATTGTAAATATATATTTTCATAGAAGGTTTTTAAACATTCAAATTAAAAAACAAACAATGATTTCCACTTGCACATTGAGCAGTTAGAGACCTAGTCAAAATAACAGATTTTATTTCTAGAATTAGTTTGAACAAAATGACCACACACAAAAAACAAACCTCTTCTGGCTCTACTTCATCATTCCAATTTCTGTCATTTAATTCTGATTCTGCCCCTCGTTTAGCCATGGCTTGATTATACTTTGATAAATATAAAAATGGTTAAAACATCAAGTCCAAATGGATTAATAGCAATTATTAGGCGTAATAAGCCTTTCTTTAAAAACAGACAAAATCATAAATATATATTTTAAACTTTAAATTTAAAGTAGGCTAATGTCTTTAGGCTAACATTTAGATTTCAGCTCAGCACAAAAAGGGAACTAATGCAGAGAAACTTGCACAGGATGCAAGACAGCTGCTGAACAATAGGACACTGTACCAAACTCAAACTACATGACAGCTGATAAGAAATGACAGACAGATCCAGGATCTTCCAGCAGAGAATGTACTACTGTCATAGAGGATAGATGGAGGCAACATTTTGCAAGGCTCTTGTCTTAAACTCCCCCAAACTCCAACAAGCACTGGAGTGAAGAGAAACCTAAAAAATGTTGAAAATTGATTTAGACTTAGTAGGCCTATTTGTTTTTGAATGAGGGTTACATACTACACACAGTAGGCCTATGCCATACATGCCAACATGTTAGGTTTACCCATATTTTGTATGGTTTAAATGTTCAGGTTGTAAGGTCATACAGGATTCTAAGGTTTTCCAATGGATTTAGAAAAGAAATAATTTTCACACGACAAGTTTGAAAATCATGACTGTAATGCAATAAAATCCAATGTTGGTCAACACGAAGCTAAAATCCTCTTGGTCTGTTCAAAATTCTGGGGTTGGTATCTTTAATTTAGAAGCTGAGAACGGTTTTATTGAGACCATTCGTTTATACTATAGCCATTCTATAGTAACTAAAACTACTTTGAGTAGTAAACCATGATTACAAATTAGTTTGTGTAATTCTTATTATAACTTCTAAATTAACATTTTATGTCCGCAGAGTGCCTACGGTAATAAATATACATAAATTTTTTTATATACATGACTATTCCCCCATTACGGTGAAAAATAAGGCTATATTATAAATTGAAGGTAAACTTAAAACTTGGACAAGATGGATGAAACGTATTTCCCTTCATTAAACTAAAGAATATGTCTAATTATATCTTAATTGCCATTAAAATCTAATTCATCATAGTAGTCAATATGTAACGATATTGTTATTACTATTGACCAGTGCAAAATGGCTAAAAATTGACCTTATTACAAGCTAGTTTTGTTTTAAAGATGTGATTGATTCAGATATAGGCTATTCCATTAACATGCAGATTATTTATGAAAATTAGGCCAAGCAAGAAGAGTTTGCATGTATTCAAAACATTGATAATTAAATGATGTTAATGTTATAAAATTATAAATGTAAACTTTTTCTTTTTTTTTTAAATTTCATTTTTTTTTTGGTTCACGGCAATCAAGTGGGCGGCCATGGTAAAAAACGCTGTGATATCGCTCAACATTTACCGTTTGCTATTTTATTAATAAATTTTATGTCAGAGACAATACTAGTCAATAGGGCTTGTCATTTCTCAGACCGGAAAACGTCATAGCGCACTAAGTAATGTTACTATTTTTAGAAAGGCGGACAAATAAATCTGAAAACACGGTATACAACGAAGAATTTTTTCTACAACTAGTCCCCAACACTAAACAAAAATTAAAATTGGAATGATAATCAAAATGTTAGTTCACAAACATTTTTGGCTTTCTTTTAGCTTTCTACTAGATTGCCATATAAAAAAAAAATCATTAAAATAAAAATGCATGCAAATGGGTGGGGCAGATTGTTTATTATTCTGAACATAAAAAGATAAAAAAACAGTCGGCAATTTAATAACTATAGGCTAAGATTTTTTTTAACTATGTTATTCAGGAAACTGTGTAACACAAGTTTGTTTCTAAAATATCAATTTTTGTAAGTGTTCGTGCTATATGTTAAAAGATGCCCAAGATTTCGTACACCTTTTCACCCAGGAATCCACACAAATACTACTGATGGACTTTGGGTGTAGGTCAAGCGTAAATTGGCCTGTTTCCAAACTACTTCATTGTGTGCTTTCCAGTGGCGCTTTCACTTACACACACAAACAAACACACAAAAACACACACACATACACAAATACACAGACCAACCAACCAACAAACCCACCCACCCACACACACCCCAACACACACAGAGAGAGAGAATAAGAAAGAAAGAGACACACACACAACTTGAACATGTTTCCGACAGTTGTTAAGTGACTATTATCACAGTTGACCATTTACTCATGGTAAAACATGATTAAACTGACACAGTAACTGCTCATTCGATTTAGGCCTACTACTACTAGTGTTATGAATTTTGGACCTGCGTTCGGATGATCCCAATCCCGTAACACCACATAAATTAATGTGTTTCTCTCAATCTCTCTCAAAAAGTATTATGAATGCCATTTTATTATTGAGATTGTGGATTTATTACAGTGGTTGTAAATATTTCATTAAATATAGTTGAAAACAATGTTTTGATTTAGGTTAAGAGCCACTTTGCTAACATAGCAGTACTGAACAGTGATGGCATGTTGTCCGCATAATTACCCGGATGCTTACAGTAGTTCTATTTATAGATTTCCGCCATTAAATGACAAGCCCTATGGATTGAAATATTAATATAAAAAAATGTAAAGTAAAGACTTGGGCTAATGCTGAGAGTTTCACCATGACGTTATTTGCATGTTTTGTACCTGGTTCCGATAGGGTCCAAACCCTGGTTCTGATAGGGTCAAAATCCAGGTTAGTGATAAGTTTAGGGTTCAGGTTAAGTTTAGGTATAGATTTAGGGTTCAGCTTAGGTTTAGGGTTAAATTTAGGACATAAATTCGCGGGTAGCGGCAACCAAGATGGCGGCCCGCGGTGATATCTCTAAGCATTTACCAAGACTTGGTTTGATTTGTGTCTGAATCTGAAATAAGTTCAAAGAACATTTCAAAATTGAGCTTAGGCTTAAGTTAAGGCTTACAATTTAAACTCTGATTAACTGACTCTATCTGTGAGTATCAGTTCAAGTCAATCTAAAGAATGAAGATGTGTATGACTAGTATTAATTAGTATAAGTATGACTGAGTGAATCGCTTCACTGAGATTCATGCTCAGGACATTCATCTGTATTAGTGTGAGTATCATCAATCAGTGTACGGCACGAAGTATGAGATTGTGATTGAGGAAGTCCAAAAACAACCTAGTTGTAAAACGTATTTGGTTATATTCGGTATATAATAAAAGTGAATTAAATGCCAACTAACCAAATATTAAAAAGTATTTCAAAACGCCTTAATATGCTTCAAATCTGACAACGTATTTCCTTATAATAGCTATCGGTCAACATAACATGATGAACATGCCATGGGCAGCGCCATTTTCTAGATTCGATGTCAATAGATTAATGCGCGTTCACCAATGATTTTAACGCGCTTTCCATCCCACAGCTAACCAGAATATAAAAAATAATTTTAAAAAATCTGAATAACTTTAAAGAATCGTCAATTTGTTCATAGTGAATCTCATTTTCAATTTATTTAAACAAATATTAAATAAATTATATGATACATCCTGCATTTTAAATCCCCCCAATTAAATTCCCTTTGATATATTTTGATCACCATGCGCAAGATTTTAAACAGTGTTAACTACAAAGTAGGACGTTCTTTGATTTTAAAGGTACACACTTTATAGGAAATTTCCGAGAAATGTTTTCGTATTATATTATATTTAAATTATATGAATGTTTTTTTTTTGTACTGATGAAGGCATTAGCCGAAACGTCTACATTTGTATTTTGTAAAATCATCATTAAAGCTGAAGATATATTGTTATATTTGCATAAGTTCTTGTGTCTAATTAATTTATTATATTTAGCCTAATTGCCTACTTGAATAAATATTTTTAAAAATAATAATGATCTAATTTCTTTACTTTTAAATTTATCCAGGAAGCGGGACTAAAAATAATAATTTAAAAGGCATTGCCTACCTCAGAGCACTTCTTGTGTGTGTGTGTGAGTGTGTGTGTGTGTGGTTGTTGTTTTTTTTTAAATTTTAGGGGGCGTTTATTAATTACATTTGTCAACAATTTTAAAGCAGTTTTTGACCCCCTCCTTGTCAACAACTGTCAAACTTTCAATGACCCCCCCCCCTCTTTTTTTAAAAAGTAATTATGTCATTATTTTTATACCCTCCCCCTCCCAAAAAAAATAATTTAATAAATAAATATGAATTACAATATAAATAAAAATGTAATACATTTTACTTTGTGCTGATCTGTTTTAATAACACACAATTGTAGGAAAAGATGTTATTGCTTCTTTAGCTTGTTAATCAACAAGTTAAAAAAAATTTATACTTTAACTTTATAATGCAGAATCGATGAGGTTGTTAAAGACTAAATATCATTGTTTGTTGAAATCTAAATATAATTATTGTCAGTAGAGCTGTTTGTAGCTGCTACCATCTTCACAGGGAGTAGCCAGGTGTTGCTCTATCGTAACATTGAGCAGTGTATCTTTCAGACATTTGCCAGTGGCCAGAGGCGTAGCTAAGGGGTGGCAGATGGGGCATATGTCCCGGACGCCAGACTAGTCGGGGGGGAGAGTTGAATGGTCAGTGGCGTAGTGAGGGAGGGGCAAGGGGGCATCATGCCCCGGGCGCTACTCACAAAGGGGCGCCAAATGGTATATTTTACTATAATATTGTATGGTTTTCGAATTGGGGGGCGCTAAAAAGGTATTGGGGGGCGCTAAAAAGGTATTGTGCCCCGGGCGCGAGTTAAGCTCGATACGCCACTGTTAATGGTATTTAATAGTTGAGAATAATTAGTGTCAGGGTTGGGGGGGGGGGGGTAAAAAGGAATCTTGCCAAACGCATAGGGGTGTCCACCGGAGTGCCACATTTTCTTTATATGCAGGTGTGGCATTTTCGGACAACTGCAGAATTTGTATCGTGAAAGGAAGGACGGTAAAAATATTAGCCCGCCCATGGCGGCAGTAATAGTTGCGCCACTAGGCAGTGCATATATCGATATCAAAATGGGCAATCATTTTTATCGCAAAGAAGGACGGAAATTTAGAGCGCTGATGAATCTTGATCGATGGAGGTTTTTTTTTTATTATTTTAAAAGCAAGAAGTGTATTTTTAAATATACTTCACTTCATTGTTTTCTATTATACTTTTTGAACGGGGAAGGACATTTTTAAGGTTTTGTGGGAGGCATTATGGCGTCTAGTGCCATTCACAAACTGAATTCACTCCGTTTGTGACGTGCCCTAGATTAATCATTAGGCACAAGCTTATAATCAACCACATACTGTACCATTGATCAGCGTGAGCAAAGGGGTGCAGAAATTTAGGGTGCTAAAGACAGTCGGGCAAATACAAAATGCAGGGATGCATTTTAGCTCATATTTGAATTTGTTCTTTGTTTAAGACAATTTTGAGGTTGAATTTCAAACTTTCGGTTGGGGAGTGCCAAAATTAGCCATAATAATGATTAAAGACATCTTAAATTCCGCACCAGTGTGATGTAAAGTATGTCCATGCTAGTTATGTCACACTTGAGGTAAGCTTTTGCCCTAGCTTAATATCGCCTATTAAAGCCGAATACTATGTGAGAAAAATGCTCAACACCAACAAAACTTATACCACGTGGATTTCAAGAAGGCATTCGACAGGGTTTGGCACGCTGCTTTATGGGCCACCATGAGGTACTACAACATCAACACAAACCTAACCAGAATGATATGCAGCCTCTATGATAAGGCCACCAGTGCAGTCTTCTTCAACAATAACATCGGAGAATGGTCTAAGAGCACGGTTGGCGTACACCAAGGCTGCTTGCCCTCCCTCACCCTGTTCAACATCTTCTTAGAGAGAAATGTCAGATGCACTGGAAACGCATGTAGGGACAGTCAAAATTGGCAGCAGAACAATCACAAATGTACGCATTGCGGATCACTTAGATGGACTGGCTGGAAGCGAAGAAGATAGCCAACCTAGTCAAGCATCTCGACAAGACTTCATCGTCCTTTGGCATGCAAATCAATGCAGAAAAGACAAAAAGGATGACGAATAGCACAACTGGCATCGCCACTAAAATTAAGGTCGGGGAGTAAAGATTAGATACAGCTGGCAGCTTCAAGTACCTCGGAGCAATATTCTCGGAAGAAGGCTCCAAGCTCGAATTGATGGCCAGGATTGCGCAGACCAAAACAGCACTAAAGAGGCTCAAGAAAATATAGAACGACAAAAATATAGCCCCCAGCACCAACATCAGGCTGATGCGCTCATTAATCCTCTCCATTTTCTTATATGCCTGTGAGTCCTGGACAGCAGAACTTGAAAGGAAAAGAAAGGCGTTGGAGATGGGATGTTTCAGAGGCATTCTTGGCATCTGCTATAGAGACCACTTCCCCAAAGAACGGTTACCGGAAATTTGATCGAAAGAAATTTCGTCGACAGAAAATTGATCGACGGAAATTTGATCGAACGGATATTGGGTCGAATCTTTTTTCAATTCACACGTTAAAATTTTCGTCAAATTTCTTTTTGGACGCACTATACTATACAGTAAAACAAAACGAAAATTTGACGCATAATTTTAACGTGTAAACTAAAAAAAAAGATTCTATCAAAGTTCCGTTCGATCAAATTTCCGTCGATCAATTTTCTGTCGACGAAATTTCTTTCGATCAAATTTCCGGATACGCCAATGAACAAGTGAAAGAAATGATTCGTCAAGCAATTGGGCAGTACGATGACCTCCTGGTGTCTGTAAAAAAAAAGCGAATGGTATGGCCACGTGACGAGAAAACAAGGGCTCGCCAAAGAAATCATACAGGGCACAACTAGAGGAGGGAGAAGAAGAGGAAGACAGAGAAAAATATGTGAAGAAAGCATAAAAGAGTGGACGCGATTAAAACTAGGCGATGCTATGCATAGGGTAGGAGACCGAGAGGAATGGAAAAGGATAGTTTTCATGTCATCTGTGGCGCACCAATGGTCTAAGGACTAAGGGACATGATGGTGATAATAATAATGATGACAGTGGTTGGCAAACTCATTAATCAAATGAGCCAAAAATAAGCTGCAGAGCGATTAAAAAATTGTTGAGAGCCAAATTTCTTTTCAATAACTTGTCAAGAACCATGTTTTTCGGATTTAAAACCGATTTGTGGCCAACTGGCCGAGCCTCACTAAGGTTGCTAAAGAGCCGCGGTTTTCCGACCACTGTTCTATTAAATCTTTATATCAATTGGAGAGCAACGGAAGTGATCCTTGTTTAAAAATGTAGGTGTCACTTAGCATTAGAACCATCGTGTGTACTCAGCAACCCTGGCGATGCTGGGTGCCTCGAATATTTTAAGGGGTTAAAAATGTGATGAGGATATTTTCTTAAAATCGTCTTTGCTGTGTCCCCATAAGCCGTAAGCGTAAAATGAATTGCCTCGTTTCTATATTTAGATTGGCATGCTCTATGCTATATCATTGACGACGTAATCCATCTATTTATAGATCGTTAAGACTAAAAGGTAAATAAACATAAACAAAGTTCACCGAACGTCCCGACCCAAAAGCGCGCCATAATGTCATTTTATTGATGTGCGTAGATCGGGTGCGTCTGTCAGTATTAAAAACACTCCGCTGTCATCCGTTCACATTAGGCCTACATATATTTTATGGCGCTTACGTTAGGCCTACATATACTTGATGGCGTTCACATTAGGCCTACATATATTTGATGGCGTTCACATTAGGCCTACATATATTTGATGGCGTTCACATTAGGCCTACATATATTTGATGGATACATTTTTGTTTGTTGTTGTGGATTCTCGATCGTAGGCTGCAATCCCCCACCCCCTTTTTTAAACTTACATTCTACGAGCAAGTTCGCCGCCTTGACTCGGAACAATACGGAATTTAACTACCTTTCCAGTGCAATAAAGACGTATGTTTTATGTAAATATTAGCTTCTGGTTTGTTCTGCTTCCTCATTGAAACCAGCCCCTCCCCAACTCCACGTGTTTTCTTTAATAGTAATGAGTTGGGGGGGGGGGCTGTCATGCAGCGAGTGTCATGCGTGACGGTTGAACTCTATCATGCAGCGAGTGTCATGCGTGACGGCTGAACTCTGTCATGCAGCGAGTGTCCTGCGTGACGGCTGAACTCTGTCATGCAGCGAACTCTGGTAAATGGATTGATTTCTTTTTGGGGGTTGGCGGGGTGACTATTATATTAATCTTTAAAGAGCCATGGGTGTGATGTAGGGCTGTCTGTAGGAATGTCTGTATTATTGTTATTAGGTGGTTTTAGTTAGCGCTGTACCCCAGCCTAGAGCTACGGTCACTGTGCTTCACATCAAAATTAGCAATTACAGAAACGTATACATTTAAAAACAACAATTTGTGAAAAGCTTGACCTCACCCACCCAAGTACTATCTACCCCTGTCTAGCCATGGACGGCACCTAGCAGAATCGAGCGTTATTTATCAGTCGGGGGGGTGTGTGGGGGGGGGGAAGGGTTGAGAATGAGTCGGTATTCTACAATTTGAAGAGATGGGTCTTGAGGGCAGTTTTGAAGGCTGTGGTGGTCGTTATATTGCGGATGTGTAATGGGAGAGAATTCCATTGTTTTGGCGCGCAGAAATAGAAAGATAGTTCACCATATGTTTTAGTGTGTGTTCTAAGAACAGACGCGTGTCTGCAGAGAAACGAAGCTTTCAAAGGGGAATAGACAGTAAGAGGTTCCGTAAGATAGGAAGGGCAGGAACCAAAGATATCTATGAAATATCGCTACGTTAGATATATTTAATTTATGATCCGTATACAAAGCCAAGCTTGTTCAAGGCTTACGGTTTTCGATTAATAATATCGTACTGGCCGCTCCAGTCAATGTCTTACTTCCTATAGTTCGCAAAATATGTCGGTATTTGTAAAGATTTTAATTAAACTGTATTTAATTACCTTTACATCAATAAAAAGGTCTACCCAATTAATAATAGGCTCTTGCTAAGTCACAATCATGAGCAAAATTTTTTCAAATTATATTTCATCATAAAAAGAATAACTTTTAATTTTAAAGTAGTGATAGGTGCTGATTATACATTTTATTATGGCATTAGTCTTTAAAAAATAAATTTATTTAATTGATTCCATATGTGTAAAGTTACATAAAACGGAAACTTAAAAAAATGAGATTAAAAAGAAAAAAAGGATTTAACGGATACATACAAAAAGTGCACATTTCTTTAATTATTATATTGAAAGCGGGTTTTTTAATGTGCTACATTCGTAACGATGTTTCCTGCATAACAGTTAAAAAGAAGTTAAAAAATACATAGCCTATATTCATTATGCCCCACCTATTTGCACGATTTTTTTTTACGAAGCGGTTATTCGCACCCGGGTACCTGACAAGTAATCGGCAGAAGCGGCACTGAGCACGAAACTCTTGGCCGGCCACTCACGAAGAGCGGCGTCCAGAAGTGAGTGATTGGGATTAAAAAAATATTTAAACTATTATTGTTGGATTTGTAGGAGACAAAATGAGGTATCAAGTGAAAGATAATTGAATGGACTATATGTTTGTAAACTTAATTTTTCATTCTAACTAAAATAAACTACCACAAATGACATCCGAATAGCATTTAGTCAAAATGGACCGGGACACGCAGCACCGCCATTTCGGACCCGGGTCCCATTAGATTCAATGCTATTCGGGTGTCATAGTGGTTGGCAAACAGCGGCTGGCGAGCCGCGTGCGGCTCTTTATCGACCTGAGTGCGGCTCGGCCAGTCGGCCAGAAATGGGTTTTGACTCCGAAAGACAAGTTCTTAAAAGAAATATGGCTCTCAAAAAATTGTTAACGTCCTGCTACTGTTTTTTTTTTTTTTTGCGGCTCTTTTGACTAACGAGTTTGCCGACAGCTGCAATAGGCGATATTAAGCTAGAATGAATATAGTTTACGTCATACTGGTGCGGAATTTTAAGATGTCTTTAATCCTTATTATGTCTAATTTTGGCACTCCCCAACCGAAAGTTTGAAACGCAGCCTCAAAATTGTCTGAAAGAAACAACAAATTCAAGTATGCGCCAAAATGCACGTCCGCATTTTGAATTTGCCCGACTTTCTTCAGCACCCTACATTTCTGCACCCCTTCACTCACGCTGATCAATGGTAATGTATGGGGTAGATTATAAGCTTGTGCCAAGTGATTACTCTGGGGCATGCCACAAACGGAGTGAATTCAGTCTATGTATGACACTAGACGCCATAATGCTTCCTACAAAACCTTAAAAAATTCCTTACCCGTTTAAAAAGCATAATGGAAACAATGAATTCAAGTATACTCAAAAATAAACCTCTTGATTTTGAAATAATCCACCGATCAAGATTAGTAAGCGCCCTCAAATTCCGCCCTCCTTCCCGATGAAATTGATCGCCGATTTAGTTATCATAGATACACTGCCCAGTGGCGCATCTATTACTGCCGCCATGGGCGGGCAAATATTTTGCGGTCCTCCCTTTCACAATACAAACTCTGCAGTTGTCCGAAAAAGCCACACCTGCATATAAAGAAAGTGTGACACCTCGGTGGACCCGCCCTATCTCAACGCCACTAGCAGGGGCGTATCTACAGCTTTTGGTGTGAGGGGGGCAAGTTCATTTTAAGATTATTTTGTTCAATCTTAATAAATTTTAATATCATCAAAGACCCCCCCCCCCCCGCTATTCTGGCGACTGAGACATATGCCCCCATCTGCCAACCTTTAGCTACGTCTCTGGCCACTGGCAAATGACACAGCCAACACCCCCCACCCCCACCCCCCGTGGGTGAGATTGGTGGTAGTATACAGATGTGGCCTTGCCCTTTTTAACCTTTTACCTAGAGGCTGTTGTTTTTTCCTTTCCCTTTTGTTCGTCTTTCTTCATGTTTACCCGTACCCGTGTTTAATGTTTCTTACAACTTTGAATCAAGAGGGCAAAACAAAACTTAGTGGTAATGGGCAGAGGCGTAGCAAGAGTGTTTGGCGCCCGGGGACAAGATTCATTTTAAAGCGCCCCCTTTTCTTTTTTAAACTCTCAAACCCATTATTTGCATCATTAAAATAATACCAAAGCACATTTTGGCGCCCCTAACTAGCTGGCGCTCGGGGACATATGCCCCCCTGCCACCCCACCTTTCGCTACGCCTCTGGTAATGGGGTATTTGAAAAGGTTAAAAGCCCGTTTCTATATTCAAGAAAAAAAAATTAAAATATTTACCCCAAAAAATGAAAAACTTTATTAAAATCTTCAAAAAACCCTTTCATTCCATTTTTCAAACTGCTTTATAAGGAAACGTTATAAATTTGCGTTGTCAAAATAAGACACTGTTTAGGAGAACGAAGTGGCTATTGGTACCCGGGTACCGGAAGTGAAAGGTTGGGATTAGAAAAACGATTTAAAATATTATTGTTGGGTTTGTAGGACCAAATGAGGTATCAAATGAAGGATGATTGAATGGACCACATGTTTGTAAGCCTAATTCTTCATTTAAACTAAAATAAACTACTACAAATGACATCCGAATAGCATTAGTCAAAATGGACCCAGACACGCAGCGCCGCCATTCGCACCCGGGTACCATTAGACTCAATGCTATTTGGATGTCATTTTTTGTAGTTTATTTTTAGTAAAACTGAAGAATTGAGATTTCAAACGTATAGTACATTCAATTATCTTCAATTTGATACCTCATTTGGTCTTACAAACCCTACAATGATATTTTAAATCGTTGTTTAATCCCAAACTCTCAATTCTGGTACCCGGGTACCAATAGGTGCAGCCTTTGGAGAAAGACATACACTATTATTAAAACGAAAACTTCTATAGCTTATATATCCGTCATTTATCGTTCACCAAAAAATCGAGGTGAATTTATAAGTAATGTGGCGGCAGATTTAAAAGAGAAGTTTATATTTTTTCTGAAATTTAATCAAGAAGGTAATTCGGGATACTATTTTACAACACAATTAGTAAAAATTGTATATGACTCATTTTAGGCAATGATACATCTTTAAAAACCCACAATACCATCCAGTTTTTTAATATTTTTTTTATGTTATTATAATTTTATTTTATCATCTGAATGATTTGTCTTCTTAAATTCATTTTCAATATTAAAGACTACATCAATGTAACCCTATTATTTAATCTTGTATAGATTTTTGTAGTCATTTGGAATATATACGTCTGCCATGTGCACAGTGTTTCTTTCAGAAATTTCCCCCCGAGGGGGTACTTTTGATGTTCGGGGGGGGGGGGCAGTGCCAGTTTTTCAGTGGCCAGAGGCGTAGCTAAGAGTGGCAGATGGGATATATGTCCCCGGGCGCCAGACTAGCGGGGGCATCTAATGGGCTATAGTGTTAATGGATGAAAATAATAGGTTTCAGAGTTAAGCGGGGGGGGGGGGGGGGGGGTTTGTAAAAATGAATCTTGTCCCCTGTCATCAAAAACTCACGTCAGTGACGTAGAAGTGGGGGGGGGGGGCTAACATTTGGTCTTCCCAGGTGTCATTTTTTCTTTAGATAGAGCGGCGGGATTTTCGGACATCTGCAGAGTTTCTATCGAGAAAGGTAGCGTGGCAAAAAAGTTAACCCACCTAGGGTGGCGCTAACACTAGGCACGCCGCTGGGCAGTGTACATATCAGCACCAAATTTGGCTGTCATGGCAAGTAATTTTTATCGGGAAGTAAGGCAGCAGAAAATGTGTGATTGTTTAACAATCAAAAGGTGCATTTTGGAGTATACATGATTCGAATGTTTTGATAAGACTTTCATTTGATCGGGGAAAATTATTTTTCAAGCTTCAGGGGAGGCATTATGGCGCTCAGTGCCATACATAAACTAAATTCATTCTGGTTGTGGTGCGCCGAAGAAAATCATTTGACACAAGATTAGATTCAACCCGTTAGTCACATTGATCGACGTCAAGAAAAAAAAAGGGGGGGGGTAGCAGAAATTGAGGAATCCGAAGAATTTGAGCAAAAGTGAGGGCAGAGGTCACCTTAATTTAAAAATAATATATTCAAAATGCAGTGATGCATTGTGGTGCAAATTTTCTTCTTCTTTTTCTGTCTATTAAGGGCCAGCGATCAATTTATTGACCATTATGGCTCCTATGAATGTAGATGGGATTTGCAATGTTTCTGTGCCTGGTGTTGATGCGGATATTTCACTGGTAACAAGAGTTACCTAGTGAGGGTATCATGCACTGTATTCAATGTATCTTTAAGACAATGTGTGAAGGGGCATTTCAAACGTTCATATATTTACTGTCAGATGTCTCGTAGAAAAATGCTAAGAATACATCAACATACACCAACTATATGTGGACTACAAATCAGCTTATGATAGCATAGACAGGAAATACATGAACGATCATGTGCTGGAACTTGGAGTCCTTAACAAACTTACCCGACTCATACATATGACGATGGATAACTACAAAAGTAGAATCAAAGTACAGAGGGAGTACTTGAGGGAGTTCCCAATCAATCTGGGCCTCAGAAAAGGAAATCCGTGTATCCTTTTCAACATCCCTTTAGAAAAAAGCATTAGAAACTAAAGTGCGAGCACCTGAGAGGTGGTACAGAACAACCATACGGAACTTTATAAAGCCAGCCACTGCAATACCTGGCCTACACAGACGATATAGAGCTACTTGGTAGAAACAGCACTGATGATATAATTAAACCTTTCAAGGAACTTGAAGATGTGACGGTCAAAGCTGGTCTTGATGTAAATAAAGCGGAGGCAATATTTATGATAATGTCAGGAAATACGCACTGATGACTTCATCAATATGAACATCTACGCCTTTGAGATGGTAGCTACTTTCAAATATCTAGGGGTGACTATAAATAATCAAGAGGAAATAAAATCGGATGTACAAGAAAGAATAACAGCATGCAACCGTTCTTATTTCAATTTACAAAAGCTACTTCAAAGCAAAAATCTCGCTAAGGGAACAAAGAAGGCAGTATACACCACTATCACAAGACCAGTAGTGAGACTTGGTTCCTACCAGAAAAGCAGAGAACCTGCTAAATATATGACCCGATGATAGACAATTTTGTTTGGGGAATCAGTACAAACTAAGAGCTATATCAATTGTACAAATACCCATCCATAGTCACAACAATATAAAAAAAAAAGGCAGACTGCCCTGGGCAGGACACATTGAAAGGATGCCGGATTCTGGAGCAGCAAAAACGATCTACAGGCAGAAAACTAGGGGCAGACGGCTCACCGGTCGACCAAGACTGAGATGGATTGACGATGTAGAGAAGGGCTTACAAAGGTTGGGGTTCGCACATGGAGGTGTAAAGCGATGGATCGATCCCAATGGAAGAATGTGGTGGAGCAGGCCAGGGCCCTAAATGGGATGAAGCGCCACTGATGTAAACATTTCAGACTTTGGGTGGGAATCGCTAGAAATAACGATAATAACAGGACACCACTAACTCTTCCATCAACACAATATTAAATAAATTCAGTCCAGTTGGGAGCCCTTAGGGTATGTTTTTTATCGAGAGATACTCTTTAGCTTAGACTCGCCCCTTAAAACTTTATAGGCCCCGGAAATTTTTTGATAAAATTCGTCAAAATGGACCCAGATAACGCAGCGCCGCCATTCGCACCCGGGTACCATTAGACTCAATGCTATTCGGATTTAATTTGTAGTAGTTTATTTTAGTAAAACTGAAGAATTAAAATTACTAACGTATAGTACATTCAATTATCTTTCATTTGATACCTCATTTGATCTTACAAGCCCAGCAATAATATTTTAAATCGTTTTTTTAGTCCCAACCTCTCAATTCTGGTACCCGGGTACCAATAAGTGCAGCCTTTTCTAAAATAGCTGTTGAAATAAAACTGCAATGTAAAAACGTTTGGGTCATTAGAATATTAATATATAATATTGCGTTACTTGTGTCCATGTTTTGTCAAATTCAACCCCCCCCCCCCCCCCCCCCGTTACTCGATATTACATTTTATTTTACAAAGGTTTTATATGAAAAACTTTGTTTTTAGCGGTTGTTTAATTGTACTGTAAAACCTCTACATATACCGATCTTTTAAGTTACAGCTTTTGGGTTTAAGGGTTTCATGACCGAACGTTTCAGGAACCATTTATAGGTCAGGGGGAATAGTTATGTCAAATTTGGTTGCGATCAATTGTTTGGTTCCCTTGTGATCAATAGACCAATTTACAAACGAACAGAGTCACACGGAGCATTATATAGTAGATTTACGATTTTTTATGTATCATAAAAAATAGAATTGTTGAGATGACCTAAATTTATTTTCATTCCCCAGTGTCGGCAATTTTCAAACTTTTTCCAAAACCTCTTTCTGTTTCTTTTGACGTAATCAGGAGGGGACAATCTTTATTTTTGTTACCAGCTTCGCTCCGAGTTCCGTCAAAATTAAGAATGGAGGAGGGGTGATTGATGGAGGTGGGGTGATTGATAGAGGTGGG
Organism: Omphiscola glabra; assembly: GCA_964017045.1. Lineage (NCBI taxonomy): Eukaryota > Metazoa > Mollusca > Gastropoda > Lymnaeidae > Omphiscola > Omphiscola glabra. Next base: position 6,678,361 of record OZ024802.1, read on the forward strand.
GTGATTGATAGAGGAGGTGTGATTGATAGAGGTGGAGGAGGGGTGATTGATAGAGGTGGGGTGATTGATAGAGGAGGGGTGATTGATAGAGGAGGGGTGATTGATAGAGGAGGGGTGATTGATAGAGGTGGAGGAGGGGTGATTGATGGAGGTGCTAAGTGTATGAAGAAATGTGTTTATTATTGTCACTTACAAATCTTATTAACTAGGAACATAGCTGTAGCAGAGTGGGTTAGCACAGCTGTAGCAGAGTGGGTTAGCACAGCTGTAGCAGAGTGGGTTAGCACAGCTGTAGAAGGGTGGGGCAACATAGCTGGTAAAAGATTGGGGCAACATAGCTGGCAGAAGAGTGGAGGAACATAGCTGGCAGAAGAGTGGGGCAACATAGCTGGTAAAAGAGTGGGACAACATAGCTGGCAGAAGAGTGGAGGAACATAGCTGGTAGAAGAGTGGGGCAAAATAGCTGGTAAAAGAGTGAGGCAACATAGCTGGCAGAAGAGTGGAGGAACATAGCGGGTAGAAGGGTGGGACAACATAGCTGGTAGAAGGGTGGGACAACATAGCTGGTAGAAGAGTGGGGCAACATAGCTGGCAGAAGAGTGGAGGAACATAGCTGGTAAAAGAGTGGGGCAACACAGCTGGCAGAAGAGTGAAGGAACATAGCTGTAAAAGAGTGGGGCAACATAGCTGGCAGAAGAGTGGATGAACATAGCTGGTAGAAGAGTGGGGCAACATAGCTGGCAGAAGATTGGAGGAACATAGCTGTAAAAGAGTGGGGTTACATAGCTCGTAGAAGAGTGGGGCAACATAGCTGGTAGAAGAGTGGGGCGACATAGCTAGCAGAAGAGTGGAGGAAAATAGCCGTAAAAGAGTGAGGCAACATAGTTGGTAGAAGAGTGGGGCAATATAGCTGGTAGAAGAGTGGGGCAACACAGCTGGTAGAAGAGTAGGGTAAAATTGCTATAGAAGAATTGGGCATCAATCTTGATAATAAAAAATAAAAGTTAAAATTTATTGTTTAAAACAATCTATATTAATTTTTGTTTTTATAAATTTTGGTGCTCAAAAGAGTACGAAATTTTACCAGGTCCGGGTAAAAAGACCTTACCCCAGAGCTCCGAACTTCTCTTTAAGTCCATAGTCATAGCATTTCATAAAAAAAAAATAGGTAGGCCCATGGGCGCCGGCAGAATTACACGCGAGAGATGCACGTAGAAAGAGGGGTCTGATAGCAGTTTCTTCACAGTACAAATTCACAATTTTACAAATTCACAAGTTTACAAATTCACAAGTTTACAAATTCACAAGTTTACAAATTCACAAGTTTACAAATTCACAAGTTTACAAATTCACAATTTGAATTTCGTTAATTTATTTCATAACACAGAGTACCTTGCCGTCTCCTCGCGGGGCACATGAACATAGAAACATGTAATGTTTAAAAATAGATCTAACCAACATAGAATACTTCCAGCATTCAGTGGCATAAGAAGGGTGCGGCGGTGGTGCGACCCGCCATGGGTGGCACTTTTTCTGTACATTGAGGGGCGGCATTTTCGGCCAACTGCAGAGTTTTTTTGCGTGGAGGAGGCGGAATAATCTGGGCCCGCTCTGTGCGGCACTAACTATAGATGCGCCACTGCCAGTATTGCAGACGTTGCACGTTACTCATTGAAAGCTTATTGAATAAAACCTAAGCATTACCGGTTCTCCTCGGAAGGATGTTTACAAAACTCCCAAGCCCAACCCCTATTTAAACATAATAAAAACAAATATCGCATATGAAACAAAGAAATAAAATAAATCTAAGCTTATCTATATCATATAACACTATATTTACAATTACAAAATAAATTTGAAAAAAACAACAACTCTACATGATCGCATGCCTTACTTAATAGGTGAACCTAGTCCACCCCCCTCCCACAAAAAAAAAACAAAAATAAAAAAAAATAGAAATTTAATAATATATTTTTGTAAATTCTGAATTTCTAATCATATAAATATAAGGTATAACTTTTTTTTTGTTCGCATAACACACAAGATTAAGACACCGCTTAAAAAATGCAACAAGGTTCATCATTAAAATAAAACAACCGGTAATTCATAATAAGGTTGTCACCATTTTATTAAGGTACAGTCTTTGCAAATAAATTTTCTTTTAAATCTCTTAGCTAAATATGTTCTCTTCCACCTCCACCCCACCTTTTAAAATTTTGTTTCCACTAACACATCTGCATCCATATGCCTAATTTTTCTCAGTTGATCAATGCGAATATTGTTTTCTAATAATATTAGCCAATATAGGAACGTTTATGCCCCTCTTGAACGAGTTTTATGACAGTGACAGTGAAGAATAACTACCAAATTTCAAAATGTTATAAAAGAGACTTCGTTGAACCTAGACGGCTTGCGGCAATTTGCGGTAATCTAGTGTTCGGGTTATACTGCGGTCGCTCAAAGTCACAATACGAGAAAAAATATAGTTTCAACTTCAAACGAAAGCAAATATGTTACAACGACTTTAAATGCTTTAAAAAAGTAACTGAAGTTGAGTAAAATAGCTTTATTTTTTATTGTTTATCTCATATATCAATAATAATACTAGGAAAGAGTCGTCATTTCAGTTGTCCAAAACAGTTTCTGAATGCGGAGAGTGTCGCCACTTGATGGCTCGTAATGTTGTTTACAACTTAGTTAGATTTTGCTAAGTAATAACGCTAAAATTAACATTAAAGTTAATTATTTCAAAAGAGATATTTATAAACATGTCGAGGATGGAATTAAATATGATCCAAACTAAACTGAAAGCTGCCATTCAAAACCATCAGGTAAGAAAACGAAGGTTTTTTTCAACACCCCATTCGCCCTCGCGTTATTGATTTTTTTTGCCTCACTCACTCGACATCATCAATTGCAAATGTTAACCCAAATAACAACTTTATTTTTTTTCGTAAAAAGTTCATTTTCGGAAATGGAAGTTAAGAACTAATTAATTAATGTCACCAAAGTTGATTGATTTAATTTGGTTTTCTAAAATATTGCAGCTTTGAAAGTTTACAGGAAAAAATAAATCTCTCTACTCTATGGAATACTTATTACCATGGTTTCCCTGTCCTATTTGTGACTTGAGCAAGGCACGACGCAGGACTGAGTTTGTGGTTTTATTGATTATTCCTGTATCAAACTTGACGATCTTTAAGGTATTTAAATGTGTTTCTTGTATGATCCTCAGTTGTTGGTGGTAAAGATGAAAGGGGATAATCAGGTAATTACTAGAGATAAACTTTTAGTTTTTAAATTTAAATGAAGTTGATTACAATAAATCAATAATGAATCCACAGTTATTCCCAGGTTTCACCCATTCCATGAATGTGTTGCTGCACTGCTATCAGAATGTAGTGTGTGCTGACAAACTATTGATTTTTGTTAAGAAACTTTTCACGCAGCCATTTTCTGTTACATGTACATCCTTTACTTTACATCTTTTAATTTAAAAAAAAATAATTTTTTTTATTATAGAGTTACACAGAGAGAATCTTTTACTATTGATATCCCTACTAGCCTACTAAAAGAATTTAAAAAAAATATTTCTTGTCTATTTTTATTTTAATGATTCTTTTTTCTTAGAATGTGGCTTTAAAAAAAGGATTACTTGAATTGCAAGAAGAAATTAAAAGACTAAGTGAAGAACAAGTAAGTGAAACTTTTTAAATCTGCTATGCCCCTTATTGAATTTTTGCTATTTTCAGACCTAAAATTGAATATAAAGTAAGAGATACAGTAGGCTTTAGATTTTTAATAAACATAAGTTCAATTTACATTTATTGTTTCAGAAAGATAAATTTGTTGCTGAACTTACAATTTTTTTTGGCATTTGTGTTTTGTTATTTTAAATCATCACTTAGATAGAATTGGATATCTTTATCATTTTTGTCCCTATCCAATTAGATCATCTGGTCATGTTATTGGCAGTTATTCAACTTTTTGATTCATCAATTTACTGGCCTTCCAATTTAAATCTAACTGAGCATAAACCGCTAGTAAATCTATTTTAAAAAAATACTATGTCCCCTCTTTTAAATATTGAATTGCCATTCTCTTCTCTTTGCCATTCAGAAAAAAATAGTTGTAAAATTGAGAGAAAGCCTTGTCAAATCTACAACCCAGTCTCAATCTCAAACACTTGCAACTTCTTTGGCAACAGTTGGGCCAACTATCACAGCCATTGGGCAACCGCGTTTAGTAAGTTTTCCTACTCAGGGTGGAGCCACCATTTTACCTGTAGGCATGGTAGCTGTTCCTATTGCTCATATGCAGGTTAGTCAATCTTTTTCAGTGCTTATCTTTATCTTCTTCATACAAATAATGTTCTTTAAAAATAAAAAACAAAAATTTAAGCAAATTGTTGCAGCAAAAATTGTCTGTTGACAAAAGTGGGTCAAACCAGGGTATATGTGACATAGAGCTCTTAAATACATTTTAAAAAAATAATTACACGGTACAGAAACACTCTCTGCTCAATCGGGATACATGGCAACCCACAGTGTAAATTTATACAGAAGCATTCCATGAAGCCAGGTTTTACCCAAAAGTGCAAGTTTGCATAATGTATTACTGTATTTTGTTACTGTTAAAAGCCTATTCACTCACTGGAGCATAACAGTAGTAAGGAGTTAATTTTAAACTATATACCCAAGACTGTTAAAAAAAACAACTAGATCTTTAAAGTTATAGTTACATTACTGCTGGGGCCCATTTTTGTTTCAAGGAATATTTTTAAAAGATTTTATTGAAATGCTGACTCAATGACTATAAAAACTGGTAATTAATCATCCTGCTATTAAGTTATTTTTACAAATGCCAGTTGAAAAATTCAAATAGTTTCCAAATATGTAAAGTAATGGTAAATATAATTCTTCTTTCATTTTAATACAGAATACAATGTGTAAAGCTATCTTCCCGGATGAAGTTGTCCACTTTATTCAAAATAAAGCTACTACTTCTTTTGTCACCATTTAAAAAAACTGTACTTTAACTTAAAAAAAATACACCTTTCATTAATACTTGTAACACATTTTAAAATAATGTTAAACAAATGCATAAAACAAGCTCTGCTCTATGTAATACATTTTAAACTAAATGGAATATAATGGAATATAAAAAAATAAAGTTATTACCACTTTAAAGGATTTTGAAATTACGGATTAGAATTTAAATTTAAGAGATGTTGATTTAAGTAAAGTATTTACGATTAAATTTTAAATTTTTTTCCCTCTTAATTTTTGCCAAATAGTTTTCCATAAATTAATTCCTTAAAAGCAATCAAGATAATAGCAAACCCCACCCAAAACAATTTTACTGATCATCAGTAATCCTTACTAAAAGCATTTTGTCATTCTGTTTGTTTAATATTATGTTATATGTTAGCATCCAGCAGTTTGATATATGCTAACCCTCTCTATCCAGCATCAAGCAAATTCATATGTTAACCCTCTCTATCTAGCATCAAGCAAATTCATATGTTAACCCTCTCTATCCAGCATCAAGCAAATTCATATGTTAACCCTCTCTATCCAGCATCAAGCAAATTCATATGTTAACCCTCTCTATCCAGCATCAAGCAAATTCATATGTTAACCCTCTCTATCCAGCATCAAGCAAATTCATATGTTAACCCTCTCTATCCAGCATCAAGCAAATTCATATGTTAACCCTCTCTATCCAGCATCAAGCAAATTCATATGTTAACCCTCTCTATCCAGCATCAAGCAAATTCATATGTTAACCCTCTCTATCCAGCATCAAGCAAATTCATATGTTAACCCTCTCTATCTAGCATCAAGCAAATTCATATGTTAACCCTCTCTATCTAGCATCAAGCAAATTCATATGTTAACCCTCTCTATCTCAGCATCCAGCAGTTTGATAAGTTTTGTTTTCTATCTTAGCGTCCTGCTGTGGGCATGTCAATCCATCCAGCCAACGCTGGCCCCATGTCACAAGCCACAAACATCTCTCTCATACCGACCGGCATGCTCAGTAGCGGCTGCAATATTAATCTGAACACCATCAACAGCGGCGGCGGCATCAGCATTGCCAACAATCTTGGTGGCATCATCCACGGTAATATAGCCATCAGCAACATAAACAGCTATGGCGGAGCCATCGCCAGCCTTGGTAACCACAACTTGATCACCTCTACCACGACCACCACCCCCAGCACCGGAATGGCATTCAATGATGGCACCATTAACTTGGCCAGCAATAGGCATGTGAACAACCACACTGTGGTTAGTGCAGGGGGTCTAGTCTCCAACAGCAGTATTGTGCTCAACAACCTGACCAACATGGCCAATCTTTTTGTCACCAGCAATTTGAACAACAATGCTCACATTTTGACCAACAACAATATGGTTAGCAATAACTGTGTTCCCAATGGTAACGGCACAGTTTGCAGTCAGAACGGCATCGCTACTTCCACTGGTCAGCCAGCCAGTGTCCATCCCACTCCAACTACGACTAGTGTGTCTGGTGCAGGTGTGGTTGTGACCCAGTTCCCACAGCAACCCTTGGTCCAGCCACAGCTGCTCCAACAACAGCAGCAACAGATTCTACAAATGATACAGCAGCAACAGCAGCGCATGGTTTCACACTTGCCTATCAAAGTTCCTCAATACACTGCTTCTCACATTCGATCTGTCACCACTGCAGCACCTGTCCAGGTATGATACTTCAGTTTTCTCTATTAATATTTTTCTTCTTGGGACAAGGGATAAGTAGGTCAAAATGTGTACCATAGATTTATTTAAATACAAGAAAAGATCTTTTATTTTTGTGGTCTTACAGTTGTATGCCTTATTAATAAGCAAAGATATGTATGCAAGGGTCCATATACATTTCATACAACACTTAGTTATCCATATTTCCTGATTTCCTTTAATTTTAAGTATTGATAAGTATTTACAAGAAGAATATTGACAGACGCTCGAGTCATGTACTGTTATTATAGTTAAACTTAATGTACTTAAAGTAACAATTTATACATTTTGCTGTTAATAATTAGTAGCAAAAATAGCATGAACAATATGAAGGGATTTAATTCTGCTCAGTTTGACTGTGTTTCTGTTTCTTTGGTTAGTACTGCAGTATAGCACCAGCCCCGACCACGGCTGTCTCAACGCAGGGCACGTTGGTGGTCCCTACTCAGGGCGCCTCAGCGGTACCAACCCATTGCACCGTAGTCGCAACGCCACCTGCAAATACAGTCACTATGAAACCAGTGGGCACTGACGAACCTATTGTCACATCCGGCAGTGACTTCATCCACCTGGTCACTACAGTTGCTAACACGAACCCTGCCATTGTTAGCACAAGTCCTGTCTCTGTTTCAGTCTGCGCCACACCAGTCACTTCCTGTAACCCCCCTGTCAGTGTGTGTAACACCCATGTTATAGCCTGTAACACACCCGTCTCTGCCTGTATTGCCCCTGTCGTCGCTGTCAGTTCCACAAATGTGAAAAATTCCATGGACCAGGCAGCCATTCAACATGCAACTCTACAGAAGCCACTGGCTGGTCTCCAACCAAAACAGTCACATCAAAAACAACACAAGCAACAATCAAAAGTCTTACATGTTAAACAGCTTACTTCAGATGACCAAGAAGTGAGTTCTAATTAAACAATCCTAATAACAAAATTTTTCTTATAAATCCTTTATATCCATTTTTATTATATTTTATATTAATATTCTAATGTCCGACCCGTTTTTACACGACATAATTATTTCACCAACTAGTTGAGTGAAACAAAAGAAAATAGTATGCACCAAAGGCACTTGCTATATTTTTTTATAAGAATCTGATTTAGCAAAGTTATTGGGAATTTTAGTTTGAGAATTCCCCCTTGGAAAATAGGAAAAACTGTTTTTTGAGGTGGGGTGGGGGTGCTGCTGAAATTAGATGCAATTGTCATTGGTAACGAGTCTCTTTACCAAGTTTCAGCTCGATAGGTTGACAGTAAGTGGGTCAATTAGCCTTCCAAAAATTTGCCAGCCAGCCACGAACGAAAGCAAAGTGAATATAATGGATTAAAAAATAAGTAAAAAATTATTTTTTTTAAAATTATTTTTTTTAAAAATCTTTAACTATAATTTTAAAAAAAAATCTTTGTTTCAAGCTTAGTTTTAACAACAGATTTTGAGTATATATGCATGAAGTGCTTTAAGAACCTACTGTATGTACTTGTTCTAAAACCTTTATTTTTTCTAAGCCAACAACCCTAGGTTTGGCCCTGAAAAGTATAATCCACTCTTAAGCCAATTCTGTAATATGATATGCTAGTGTTAGATATATGGTACTACAGAACTAAAGAACATACTTTTTGAGAAATTTTTAAAAAATATTTAGGTATTTAAAATCTGACCTTGTTGTGTGGAGCTGTGTGTAGTGAATTTTAAGAACCCAAACCTGGGACCCAATTTTGCACATGGTTTCATCCCTTACGGTGTCTTCAGTTAATTACTATTTTGGTCATGGTTTTCTAGTGTTGAATCAATGTACCTAGAAAAACATTTTTTTAGAATCTCCTATGACTCACTTATTCCTCAGAAATATTTTTTTTAAAAGTCGTTTTTTTTAGATCTAGTACATACTGTAATTCAATGGTTCTCAACCTTCCAAATGCTGCGACCCTTTAATTCAGTTCCTCATGTCGTGGTGACTCCCAAACATACAATTATTTTCGTTGCTACTTCATAAATATGTGTTTTCTGATGGTCTTAGGCGACCCCTGCGTAAGTCTGTGCAATTTTAAACATAATAAATTGTCAATATTGTTTTCAAGGTGAATGTGAATCAAATATTGTCAAACGAATCTAATTTATTTATTTTTCACTTAAATTTCCAAGTTATCTTGTATAATAAGCCGTGGAACATGTTTTTATTCAGGTAATGAGATTAACATTTTGGTAAAGATCATTTGTAAAGGAGACATTAAATGCATTTTTATTTTGCTTTCAGAAAATAAAATTCCTGGAAGTCCTTGATTTGTATACATCTGACGCTCTAAATGGTGAGAAATAATAGAGTGTACATGAATAGTTTAGTGAGAAATAATAGAGTGTACATGAATAGTTTAGTGAGAAATAATAGAGTGTACATGAATAGTTTTGTGAGAAATAATAGAGTGTACATGAATAGTTTAGTTCTCAAGGCTTTTATGTTTAGAAAATGTTCATTTTTAAATGGAATCTAGGGAGGAATAGCTAAGTTTAAGCCTTCTCCCACACATGCTATCAGGGAGGAATAGCTTAGTTCAAGCCTTCTCCCACACATGCTATCACTGTAAATAAAATGTATTGAACTTGAGGCTTACTAATGTCCATTTACTTTAATTAGTATCATTAGCCTTTGGAAGTGGTCACGCAGATAGTCAATTTTCAGAGAAACATTCCTGATAAGTTAGTAGGGAAGAGAGAGCGAGAGAGAGATTTGAAGGAAGACCCAATGCCATAAAAAGTTCCATACACACATTCATTCAACCAATGGTCAGATGTCACAAAACATTTACAACTTACCTCTAAAATACCAGCATTCACTTGTTCCATTAAAATAAATATTTTGAAACACTTCATAAGTTTAACAGGACTGTAGTATTTAGAATTAACTTCAACTGTGATAAAAAGAAAAAAAAAAACAAGAACAAAATCAAGAGAAAACAAAGACACAATTATTTAAAATTTGATAAATGAGAGCAAGGTAGACATAGTGTTAATCTTAGACATAGTGTTAATCTTAGACATAGTGTTAATCTTAGACATAGTGTTAATCTTAGACATAGTGTTAATCTTAGACATAGTGTTAATCTTAGACATAGTGTTAATCTTAGACATAGTGTTAATCTTCTGTAATTCCGACTGTACTTATGTAGACCGTGAACTTAAGCATAGCTAATATCAATAAAATACAAACCTAGAGAGTAACACTCCTATTTCATTAAATAATAGGGATCAACAATTTTAGGCCATGAAAGCTTAAACTGTTTTACAGAAAGAAGGAAACAAATAAACCATTCAAGAAAAGAAAACCCAGCTAAGACAAAGAGTCAAGCTTTCAGGTCCTTTAATGTTAACAAACTGTTAAGCCTGAAGTTTTTATTGAGGTCCTTTAATGTCAACAAACTGTTAAGCCTGAAGTTTTTATTGAGGTCCTTTAATGTTAACAAACTGTTAAGCCTGAAGTTTTTATTGAGGTCCTTTAATGTTAACAAACTGTTAAGCCTGAAGTTTTTATTGAGGTCCTTTAATGTTAACAAACTGTTAAGCCTGAAGTTTTTATTGAGGTCCTTTAATGTCAACAAACGGTTAAGCCTGAAGTTTTTATTGAGGTCCTTTAATGTCAACAAACGGTTAAGCCTGAAGTTTTTATTGAGGTCCTTTAATGTCAACAAACGGTTAAGCCTGAAGTTTTTATTGAGGTCCTTTAATGTCAACAAACGGTTAAGCCTGAAGTTTTTATTGAGGTCCTTAAATGTTAACAAACTGTTAAGCCTGAAGTTTTTATTGGTAGTTTTAAAGAAAAGCCCTACCTAAGGATGGCTGTTGTCATTGGTTCAACTAAAGACAGAGAACACCAGTCACTGACCTAGCTAAAGCTGGCCGGTAGAGAGGGATGTCAGGACAGATTTTAAGATTATTGCAAACTATTGGATTTTCTTTCAGAGTTGCTAAGGAGAAGAAATGAGAGAAAGCGTAGGACCACAGCCAACCCTAACTACAGTTTTGGTTTTGAAATAAGTGTAAGTAAATAAGTATCAAGGAATTCAATGGGATGCCATCATCCCAATTCAAGAAAATTACTGGCTGAACATTGAGACTAGAAATGTTTTCTTTTATCCAACTAAGTTTGAAATAAAAATAGTTTTTGATCCAGTCCCATCTTTTATTATTCTCTAACCATGGCATCAATGACATTTCTATTGTTGTTTTTGAAAACAACCAGATCAAAAACAACCAGAGATCAAACTGAAATAAAAATGTCTCACGTCTTGAACTTTGGAGACAGCAAGATTGCATATAAAAAAAATACACTGATATAAATGAGATAAAGGGTGTCATATAATAATGACAAAAAACCCCTCCCCAGCAATGCCCCCAAATTTTGTGTCATTTTATTTTTGTCCTCTGTATTACCCATTGTCTGTCTGAGATCCAAACATTGTAGAGCTTAGCTTGATTTTCAAATTGTATTTTATCCCTAGTTCTACAATAATGCAGTCCAAACATGACAATAATTAGAATCGTTGAAGATTAGTTTTAAAAAAAATTTTTTTTTTTTTTTGTCATTGCAGCGTAGAGATGGCAGTGGTAGCATATGGGGAAGCAGCGCTGCCAAAAAGTCACGAGGTGTGTATCTATTTTCTCTCCTACAATTGTTTTGGTCCTTTTTTCTGCACTGCCAGATTTGAAAATAGTGAATTAGATTGAAAGTTCAATTTTATTAGAAATTAATATTCCTTTGAATTGAAAACCTCCCATATAATGCCTTAACTTCTTGGACCATTATAAAAATAGCCTTGGTCATCTGGGCTTGTGAAGGATCAACAATAGCAGCGTTATAAAAATAAATACAAATATAAATATTCAAATATATACTTCAAATGTTCAATCTTTAGAAAAGTCAATTTAACTACAAATTCCATTCTTTTCCCAATTTCATGACAAAACAGCTCGAGGCAAAGTTCATAGTTGGTCCGACTCGACAAGTATACAACAAGATGTCATAAGCAAGAAAATGGTAAGATGAATTGTTTGGTTTCAGTTTGGATTGGAGTGTTGCTGTCATTCAGTTTAAATTGGGGTGTTGCTGTCATTCAGTTTGGAGTGTTGCTGTCATTCAGTTTGGAGTGTTGCTGTCATTCAGTTTGGAGTGTTGCTGTCATTCAGTTTGGAGTGTTGCTGTCATTCAGTTTGGAGTGTTGCTGTCATTCAGTTTGAATTGAAGTGTTGCTGTCATTCAGTTTGAATTGGAGTGCTGCTGTCATTCAGTTTGAATTGAAGTGTTGCTGTCATTCAGTTTGAATTGGAGTGCTGCTGTCATTCAGTTTGAATTGAAGTGTTGCTGTCATTCAGTTTGAATTGGAGTGCTGCTGTCATTCAGTTTGAATTGGAGTGTTGCTGTCATTCAGTTTGAATTGGGGTGTTGCTGTCATTCAGTTTGAATTGGAGTGTTGCTGTCATTCAGTTTGAATTGGAGTGCTGCTGTCAATCAGTTTGAATTGAAGTGTTGCTGTCATTCAGTTTGAATTGGAGTGCTGCTGTCATTCAGTTTGAATTGGAGTGTTGCTGTCATTCAGTTTGGAGTGTTGCTGTCATTCAGTTTGGAGTGTTGCTGTCATTCAGTTTGAATTGAAGTGTTGCTGTCATTCAGTTTGAATTGGAGTGCTGCTGTCATTCAGTTTGAATTGAAGTGTTGCTGTCATTCAGTTTGAATTGGAGTGTTGCTGTCATTCAGTTTGAATTGGAGTGTTGCTGTCATTCAGTTTGGAGTGTTGCTGTCATTCAGTTTGGAGTGTTGCTGTCATTCAGTTTGAATTGAAGTGTTGCTGTCATTCAGTTTGAATTGGAGTGCTACTGTCATTCAGTTTGATTTAGCACAGGGTCAATGGCAGGATGGTATTACAATGAATTGTATATTTGTTTTAAAACTTTTATTTTTAACATAGTATAATGAGTTTAAAAAAATATCATTTATCCTCATGAATTTTCCCCTGGTAAGGTGAAAAATACTTTGTCAAAGTTGGAAGATATTGATTTTACTTTGTTAATTGAAATAGAGGAGTCTGTATTACTACAGCTAGCATAAGTAACTGATGATATTAAGGCTAAAAACATTTAAATTAGTATCAAATTCTTAAGCCGAGTCCATTTTTAACAAACTGAAAATTTGATGAAAATTGGACTTTAAACAAGGCATTTTGATTTAAAAGTTGCGATCTATCTATTTATGAATGACGTAAACAAGCTAGAGTGTACGTACAGTGAAAAGGAAATTATGCATGAATTTTTCTATGGTCTATGGACGCCGTTTGGTATTCTGTGGATATAAATGTTAAAATTTGTCTATGCTTCTCTGCGCTGTTTGGAGGTAAATGTTAAAGTTATTTTTTGTCTTAAAATATGAATACTTTTTGTTGTACCATAAATGAATCATTATTACGTGCCCTTGTGTATTTGTTAAATGTTCTTTATTTATAAGTCACCAATGACTTCACCCAATATTGTACAGCATGACAACCATGAAGACTATTGTGCAGCATGTGGTAAGGGAGGACAACTCCTGATGTGTGAGACCTGCCGACTGGTTTATCACTTAGATTGCTTGAGTCCTCCGTTGACAGAGGCACCAACTTATGCCTGGAGTTGCCCTAAGTGTCTGGTAGGCTCCACCGCTTGGTTTTCTATATATGCAAACATTTAATTTGACCAAATAATAAAAATGCTAAAAAAGCCCTGTTTAAGTTTGGCGTTACACCCAGTCAAACAATCAATTATTTTATTTCTGTTGCCACAGGTTTCAGGAAGAGGTTTATTGCATCTGAACAGTGAAGCGCTTGCTAAAGTTAATTCATACATTGCTAAAAGAGCAGGTAAACTATTTAAACTGTTACTTAAACTATTACAACCAAATCAGTTTCATGATCTTATTTGAGAAAAAATTGTTTGTAAAATTGATCACATAACCTCCTGTTATTACAACCAAATCAGTTTCATGATCTTATTTGAGAAACAATTATTTGTAAAATTGATCACGTAACCTCCTGTTATTACAACCAAATCAGTTTCATGATATTATTTGAGAAAAAATTATTTGTAAAATTGATCACTTAACATCCTGTTCATGTGTTTTCTCCTCAAGTCTTAAAACCCATTTTGTACAAATTTTCTCATGCTCAGCCAAAGAAGAAGAAAAGAAAAAATGTGAACGTCAAAACAGAGAACTAAATGGAGAGAAAAGCTTGCTGGAGAAAAGATCAAAACAGCTGGATGAGGAAATGAAAGTGAGTTGCCTTGACTGTCTTAGCGGATGACATTTTTGTGCATCACACCTGCAAAAATGCACCTAGAAACTTGATGTTATTTCAATATTTAAATGGTATTTCTTTTGTTATAAAAGTCATTTAAGGGCCATCCATAGAGTACTTGCGTGTATAAAAAAAAAAAAAGTCAAAATTTCTACCCCTCTCCTCCCTGTTGCATGCTTTCTTTTTTTTGGGCACCCCCAGGTGTGCATACAATGAGCTTTCGGCCTCAGACAAATCAAATATATTTTTTATAATTTTGATGTCACAGTAAACAAAACATGTCCTGGGTTTTCAAAGATGAACATTTGGCGAGGCCAGTGGTTCCCAGAATACACTCTGCATTTCCCTGGATGCCACATTGCCCCTGGGGCAGGGTCATGCAAATGGGGCGAGGAGGGCGGTCACTTATGGTGCAAAAATCAGGGGGTGCCAAAATTGTCTTTAGATAAGACCTTAAAAGTGAACTTGAATTTAAGTGTAAAATCCCATATGATTCACAAAGACAAAGGGTGCTAAATATCGTCATTTTACTGGTCCGCAGGGGTGGGGGGATGACACATTTTCTGTATGGGTTGCAGCAACTTCCTTACAGGGGCATTGTGAAATATTACACAGTTTTCATAATTTTATTTCAACTTTTAATCCAATCTTACAATCATGCAAACAATAGCCCACTTGAGTTATTACTGTTTGCAGTTACAGATGGCGCTCAGTGACCTACATGTGTGTTATATTTATTTTTACCCAACCCTTTTATTTTGTTTCGCTATTTCAAAGTGAAAACTAGGTGCAGGGAATCAAAAAAAAATTTTAGGAACCACTGGCCTAGCCGAACATTATACGTCACACGTATTTTGAAGATAAGGTGCACTAAATATAACTGTAATGCTACTAATACTGAATACTATGTGAGCAATATCTATTGAGTTCATTTGTGCAAATACAAAGCAACATTATGATGATAATTCCTACAAAACATTGCATATTTTTACAGCATTCGTGATACAAACATGCTATTTTGGACTATCAGATTTTCAGGATAATTGTAGAAATATTTTTGAGTCACCCCCCCACCCCCAAACACTTATGCATGTGTAAGGAAAATGTTCAAAATAGACCACCCCTTCAGTGCGTATGTACTATATGGATTGCGCCTTAGCCAAGTTACTTAACAAGGTGATTATATCTTTTTTTTAAAATTAGCCTTTGAACAAGACGTTACTATAGAGCTTATTGAAATCAAACCAATATAAAGATTTTTAGATTTTATCTAAATTATAAAATTAAACCAAAATTAAGATTTTTAGAACTTATTAAAATTTAAACAAAACTAAAATGTTCTGTTAGAACATTAAAAACAAAATGGTGAATGATTTATTGTGGATGCCATTTTTTTTAAATACAATAGGAGGAAACTGAACGTCAACTCAAATTGATGTCGCAAGAAAACAAAAGGAAAGAAGAGTTGAGCAAATTGTCTGACTTTGTTAGGGTCATGAGAGAATCCAGAACTGGGGACCATTTACCAGTACCAAAAACTAGTTGTGTCTAGAGTGTACCAGGAAGCTGGCTGTTAGATCTCCAACTAGTTGTGTCTAGATTGTACTGGTGGATGGCTGCTAGATCTCCAACTAGTGGTGTCTACATTGTACCGGTGGGTGGCTGTTTCAACAAATTGAGGTACAATACAGGTCATAACTTGGAATGAACAGTTCATTTATGTCATTGTTGATTTCTGTAGCTTATTTTGTTTTGTTTATGTACAAATTTGCTTGATTATGTGTCTAAATTATTTCACTGTTATAAGATGGAAAAACACTTATATTGAATCCTTTGCTTAAATGTTAAGCATAACATTCTTACGTAACAAGCTTTTCAACACTTCTACTGTTGTTCATTGTAAAAGTTTTGTTTGATTTAATGGGTGGAGTCAATGTGGAGATAACTGTGACAACAAACTCTTTTGAGTTTAGCTGTAGTACAGTCAATAATGAAACAACATTTTGAGGAAGATTTCTCCAACTGATTTCGCTAAATCCAACCTTTGCTCACAAAATTTATGCATAACTGCATATGAAGGCAGTTAGAAAGAGGGGCAAGTATCTAAAGTCAGGCGAGAAGACCACTCATGGTTGTTTTCCTTTCCTTAAACTGATTTTCACAAGAACATTATATTTTTGTGAATGTGATAGATCCTAGTATGGTACGAGTGTATGTGATAGTGTCCCAATGCCATGGTATTATCGCCCAAATTATCACATCTTGAGAATATTTCAAGTCTTTCAAAAAAAAATTCTGATGCTTTGTACGTTTGTTTTTCATCCTGTCATATCTGTTCAACAGAAGTATCAATGCTTAGTACATTTGTTTTTCATCCTGTCATATCTGTTCAACTGCTGCAAGTTATATTTGTATTGCAAGTGAGCCAGAAAATGAAAGGATTTTACCACAGCTAATTCTTCATTCATTATAAAGTTTTAAAAGGAAAGCAATGCAATTAAGTAAGGAAGTAATTGTACCCAAAAATTTATCATTAGGGTGCAGAATGATACTGCCCTTTGAGCCGCAAGCCAACTTTTGTTGTATTAATATTGTGATTGCTCAGGGCATCTGGCGACCTAACTCCCTTTCAACACAACTGCTAAAAGTTACTGCTATTGTTTTGCGTAAGGGACTCCTCTTCATAAAGAAGTCCTAATGTTTTTTTTATCTTTGTTTGTCACTAAATGATGAGAATAACAAGTTCAGGATTGCTTTCAAAGCTCCCTAAGAAATGTCTTTGCAAGTTTAGATGATAAAACTATCAAACAGGTCTAAGTAGAATCACATCAAATCTGTTAAAGATAAAATTAGAAAGTTGTTGCTCAGGATGGTGACCATGGTGATGGCAGTCAATAGGAAAAATGAACCAGTATTCAGCTGATGGCTTGAAAGTTAGAGATTCATTTTTACACTTGATGATTAGTTCTGTTTGAAAATGACTTTTCATTTATTATATTTTATTTCTTTGAAAAATATGTGCTTTATAGAGTTGTGCAGCATTGCATAGGTATATAATAAGTGCATAGGTATATAATAATTGCATAGGTATATAATAAGTGCATAGGTACATAATAAGTGCATAGGTATATAATAAAAGCATAGGTATATAATAAGTGCATAGGTATATAATAAGTGCATAGGTATATAATAAGTGCATAGGTATATAATAAGAGGGTTAACACCAAACGTAGTTTAGGTAGGAGTGGGTTAAATTTTTTCATACTTTTAGAGTTATAGTCACTTCTCTTGACATTATCCTGGATAACACCCAATGCTGGTGCTGTTGAAGTGACACCCAATGCTGGTGTTGTTGAAGTGACACCCAATGCTGGTGTTGTTGAAGTGACACCCAATGCTGGTGTTGTTTAAGGGACACTCAATGCTGTGTTGTTAAAGTGACACCCAAAGCTGGTGTTGTTGAAGTGAGCTTCCTTGATCCTGCTAGTTTCCCCCCAAGGTATTGAAGACTTATCAGCTATTTGGTGACAGAAACAATGAAATGAAGTTAATGCCACATCAAATGTAAAGGGAAAACCTACTTTGACCTTTTTGGGCCCGCCTAGCTTCAGTAGTGTAACTTGGGAGTGGCCCTTGAGTTCTCCATTTGAGCACAAACTAGTTAGAACGGTCATTTGATAAACTCATCTTCTCGATCATTTGATAAACCCATCTTCTCGGTCATTTGATAAAGACATCTTCTCGGTCATTTGATAAACCTATCTTCTCTTGCAGCTTGTTCAACATGACCATATTTGGTCAGCTCTAGGTTGGTAACGCTAATTGAAATGTCATCAATTAAACATCCCCTAAAGCTTTTTTGTATAAATCTTTTATATGCATTTTTTATTATTATATTTTATATTAATATTCTAATGTCCCACCCGCTTTTACACCGAAAATTTATATCACGAACTATTTGAGAAAACAAAGAAAATATTACCCACCAAACGATATTTTTATAAATCTCATTTAGTGCAGTTATCGGGAATTTTATTTCGTGAAATTAGTGACATCATATTTTCTTCATCTCTCTCTTGAAAAACAGGAAAAATTGATTTTGGTAGGTGGGGCTGAAATTTGATAGAATGTGTTATCATCAGCAACAAGTCTATATGCCAAGTTTCAGGTTGACAGGAAGTTGGGTCAATACGCCATCCAAAGATTTTGCCACACACCCAGCCAGAAAGAAACAGACAAACAAAAGCGAAGTTAATTTATAGGATTTAAAAATGAGTGAGTTTTTGTGAAGATAATTGTATAGTTGCTAGAATGAGGTTTGAATACAATAAATGTATCATGTGGTATGCCATCTTTCGGACATCACCCTAGTGGTGAAATCTTTTCAATTAGTCATATGACGTAGATCAATTCTGATCAAATAGTTTTTCCAATTTAATCCATACTGTTGCAGGTCATACTTGTCTTTTTCAGCAGCATCAAATCCACTATGATTACATGAGTAATGGATATTGGATGAGTAAATCAGATGCTGCAGTTGAAACAATCCATGCCTTGTTATTCTATTTTATTGCATGCATTTATAATGATTGCAGTGATTTGAAAACAATGCAGTTCCATAAACAAGCTTGGACTTGTGTACAAGAAAAATAAATACCTGTAAATCTTGATTTTAATTGTGGCTTGTTTGAAAGCTTAGATGAATCTTGTTTTTGTCCATTGAATATGAGAATCTGTTGTTTTTGTCCATTGATATGATGAGAATCTGTTGTTTTTATCCATTGATATGATGAGAATCTTTTGTTTTTGTCCATTGAATATGATGAGAATCTTTTGTTTTTATCCATTGATATGATGAGAATCTTTTGTTTTTGTCCATTGATATGATGAGAATCTGTTGTTTTTGTCCATTGAATATGATGAGAATCTGTTGTTTTTGTCCATTGATATGATGAGAATCTTTTGTTTTTGTCCATTGAATATGATGAGAATCTGTTGTTTTTATCCATTGATATGATGAGAATCTGTTGTTTTTGTCCATTGATATGATGACCCCATGTCGACCTTGACCTTTGTATTATAATTTCTTTTTAATGCAGCAAGATGTTTATGTCACGTCATGCATACAATAGAATAAATACAGTTACATGCTGTCTTTTAATGGCACATCAAAAATTGAATTTCCCCTGTTAGTTATTAGTAGGTTGATCTGGTTTGACATGCATACAACCAGGGCTGTCAACGGGTGCCCGCCCAAGACGAGCTACCCCCACCCAGGCTATCTACCTGGGCAATTTCAACTATTAATTTGAAGGAAAATAAAGGAAATAACTCATTGTGAAAAAAGGAGGGGGGGGGGGGGTGTGCTCGCAAGGACGCACCCAGGTGTGTAGTAACAAACCTCTTTCATTGTTATTTTAAAAAATCCTACCCGGTTTGTGATTTGACATGTTTTAATAATAGAATTTATATTAATAAAATTAAAGAATCTTAAAGTGAAAGTTGTAACATACAACAGATGATACAGTTGTAACATACAACACAGCATCATACAGTTGTAACAAATAACACAGTTTAGTTTTGATTATTTCCTAAACAATTGTATGCTCCATCGCGTATCCGGAAATTTGTTTGAAAGAAATTTCATCGACGAATATTTAATCGAACGGAAATTTGGTCGAATCTTTTTTTCAGTTGACACGTTAAAATTGTGCTTCAAATTTATTTTTGAACGCAATATTTTGTTTTGCTATATACTGGGTAGTATATGTTCCGCCGGTGAAATTTCGTACAAACAAATTTTCGGTAACCGCTCCATCGGGTACCTGGGCATGTTTTGACAGCCTTCTATACAACCTGTTTGGTCTGTAATGTCAAAATAAATCCTAACTTTTTTTTTAGCTGTTGTCAACCCCTTGTAAAAGCTGGTCCTTCTCCCTCTAGGCTATACCCAAAGTCATTGTTGACATGACAGGTCAGAGAGCTCAAACTCTTGATTGGATTTTAACACTTTTTATTTTTAATATCACCTCTAATTTACTTGTATGTCCATATCACTTTGTATCCCCCATCTTTTCCTGGGTGTTTTGAGTAAAGTTGATTATTTGTCATACAGTGAAGGAAGTCTCATATGTGATGTGGTCAATGAATTGATTCTATTATAGTATTTTATTTGTGACGAAGTGAATCAAAACAAAAAGTTGAGATTGTCTTCCAAGTTTTAAGTGATTATTATTCTATAACGGCTAGCATGTTGCTGTATCTTACTTTATAATTTGCCAGCAGTAATTGATGATATATCATACTGTAACATGGCAGTAGAGTACCGCAGTAGTAGGCCTACTGGAGGCATCGCCGGATTAAGACCCCTGGAGACCCCTAGGCGGTCGATATTTTGCGCCCCCTCCCCCCTCAAAAAATGATATATTAATTTCATGTCAGCAGGGGCGTAGCTAGGGTTTATTGCTACCCGGGGTGGGTCAAATTTTTTACCGCCTCCTTTCAATGAAAGAATCTCGCCAGTGGGCCAAAGAAAGGCCGCTCCTAAATATAAAGTAAAAAAGTGCAGCCCGGGGTGGTTGCAACCCCCATTCCTCATACGCCCCTGCAGATCAGTTACCTGTACTTTGAGCTTAAATAAAACTTACGAAGACCATTCCGAGAAAAAGGGGTGCATGGGGAAAAGCCTGAAAATTTCCCTAAATGTATCAATTAAAAATTTATTTTTTAACTTATCATAGATAAGATGACCATACGTGTCATGAATAACGTTTCTTTATTGTATGGACTCAAAAGTCATATATACTGCTTATTGTATAGATTCCAATGTCATGTGCCATATGTCACACTGTGGATCTAAATGGCATCTACTAAGACATGAGTAAGAATATTAGAGGAGTCAAATAAATTTGGAACAGATAATCAGATTAACGAGGTAATGTTCTGCTCCCAAAGCAATCGTTATGTTTTCATGATTCTTGTTTCATATTTTCTTGTCATCCCCATGCCCCGACCCTGCGTATGAAGTTTTCTAGGTTTGTTTGATATAGTTTTTATGGAGCCGATTTGTGTCTATGAAGTTTTCTAGGTTTGTTTGATATAGTTTTTATGGAGCCGATTTCTGTCTATGAAGATTTCTAGGTTTGTTTGATATAGTTTTTATGGAGCCGATTTCTGTCTATGAAGTTTTCTAGGTTTGTTTGAGAAAGACAGTTTTTATAGACCAGATCCTATCCATGTCATTTCCAAGGTTTGTTTGATAAATAGTTTTTATAGAATAATAGTAAGTGAAGCAGGTACTTTATTGATGACATATAGAGGCGTTCACTATGTTAAATGCTTATGTTAGAGGTAAAGTTATGTAAGCATATATTTCATGTTAACACATGAGAATGGATTAATGGGATTTTCAGGCAAACTTGACTTCAAAAGCTGCAGGGAATTACCTAAAAATCAATGCCACAACAGCTTTTGATTGATTCCATGGACACGTTGCTAAAATAAAACCATGCTTTTTATCCAATTGATTTGGGCCTGTTTGTGTTGGTAGAGGAATGAAACCAGTCGAAACGAACGAAAGAAACACGGATGTGAAGATACTGGAACATTCTGGTGGTTAGGCCGTTACTCAGTCTGGTCTAATTTATGGCTAATCTTTCATGGGTTGAAAATTTATAATTTGTTGGTCATTTTTTATTGGCTGACCCAGGGCCGGCGCTAGGGTTGTGTGTTGCGAGCAGGTCGACCTCCCAAGGTCCCACACTTGTGTGGGCCCCACGGGTAGCCCTTAAAATATTACCGACGTTTCTTAATAATAAATTGGTATAAAACGTCAAAGGCTCTCAAAATCCAAATTGTTCAATGCCCCGTCACCCCTATCGACGGCCCTGGCTGATCACTGATCAGTTATTGGTTGGTTTGTTTGTTTGTTTTGCTATCAGTTTTTAGTTGGTCATATTTTAATTGCGTCTAAAAGAGTCTGAAGCATGGGTGTTTCTACAGTTTCAGAACTAAGTGATGACGGCGGATGTTTAAAAAGTAGTCCGACTGAAACCGCTAATCTAAATGATGTATGAAATATAAGATTGGGGAATTACGTGCAAGTTCAGAATACAACCGCGAAGACCCATTTCCTCTGAGACATAATCTCTCACCTGCAACAATGTGTGGGCTGTCCCTGCGCGTGTATGGTCACGTGATCGCCCTATGCATTATAACTCTTTAAAGTATGTATAAATAGCAGAGCAGGTGAGTGCAGACAACGTTACCAACTTCAATGCCACGAAGGATCAATGCTTCAATTCCATAATGACACAATGTGACAATGACACAATTTGCCAATGCCTAAATGACACAATGTGCCAATGTCTCAATTACACAATATGCTAATGCCTCAATGACACAATGTGCCAATGACACAATGGGCCAATGGTTCAATGACACAATGCCTCAATGACACAATGTGCCAATGCCTAAATGACACAATGTGCCAATGACGCAATGTGCCAATGTCTCAATTACACAATATGCTAATGACACAATGTGTCAATGACACAATGTGCCAATGCCTCAATCACACAATGTGCCAATGACACAATGTGCCAATGTCTCAGTGACACAATGAGCCAATGGTTCAGTGACACAATGTGCCAATGCCTCAATGACACAATGTGCCAATGACACAATGGTTCAATGACACAATGTGCCAATGACACAATGTGCCAATGCCTAAATGACACAATGACACAATGGTAAATGACACAATGTGCCAATGCCTAAATGACACAATGGGCCAATGCCTCAATGACAATGTGCCGATGCCTCAATGACACAATGTGCCGATGCCTCAATGACACAATGTGCAAATGCCTCAATAACACAATGGGTCAATGACACAATGGGCCAATGCCTCAATGACGCAATGTGCCAATGTCTCAATTACACAATATGCTAATGACACAATGGGCAAATGACACAATGGGCCAATGACACAATGGGCCAATGCCTCAATGTCACAATGGGCCAATGCGTCAATTACACAATATGCTAATGCCTCAATGACACAATGTGCCAATGCTTCAATGACACAATGTGTCAATGTCTCAATTACACAATATGCTAATGACACAATGTGCCAATGTCTCAATTACACAATATGCTAATGACGCAATGTGCCAATGTCTCAATTACACAATATGCTAATGCCTCAATGACACAAAGCGCTAATGCCTCAATGAGACAATGTGCCAATGCCTCAATGACACAATGTGTCAATGCCTCAATGACACAATGTGCCAATGCCTCAATGACACAATGTGCCAATGCCTCAATGACACAATGGGCCAATGGTTCAATGACACAATGTACCAATGCCTCAATGACACAATGTGCCAATGCCTAAATGACACAATGTGCCAATGACGCAATGTGCCAATGTCTCAATTACACAATATGCTAATGCCTCAATGACACAAAGCGCTAATGCCTCAATGAGACAATGTGCCAATGCCTCAATGACACAATGTGTCAATGCCTCAATGACACAATGTGCCAATGCCTCAATGACACAATGGTTCAATGACACAATGTGCCAATGCCTCAATGACACAATGGGCCAATGGTTCAATGACACAATGTACCAATGCCTCAATGACACAATGTGCCGATGCCTCAATGACACAATGTGCCGATGCCTCAATGACACAATGTGCCAATGCCTCAATAACACAATGGGTCAATGCCTCAATGACACAATGGGCCAATGCCTCAATGACGCAATGTGCCAATGTCTCAATTACACAATATGCTAATGACACAATGGGCCAATGACACAATGGGCCAATGCCTCAATGACACAATGGGCCAATGCCTCAATGTCACAATGGGCCAATGCGTCAATTACACAATATGCTAATGCCTCAATGTCACAATGGGCCAATGCCTCAATGACACAATGTACCAATGCTTCAATGACACAATGTGTCAATGTCTCAATTACACAATATGCTAATGACACAATGTGCCAATGTCTCAATTACACAATATGCTAATGACGCAATGACACAATGCGCTAATGCCTCAATGAGACAATGTGGCAATTCCTCAATGACGCAATGTGCCAATGTCTCAATTACACAATATACTAATGCCTCAATGACACAATGGGCCAATGACACAATGTGCCAATGCCTCAATGACACAATGTGCCAATGCGTCAATGACACAATATGCTAATGCCTCAATGACACAATGTACCAATGCTTCAATGACACAATTTACCAATGACACAATTTGGCAATGCCTCAATGACACAATGTGCCAATGACACAATGTGGCAATGCCTCAATGACACAATGTGCCAATGACACAATGGGCCAATGCCTCAATGACACAATGCCTAAAAGACACACTATAACAAAGACTCAATGCCTGAAATGTCACAATGAAACAATGCCTCTTTGCTAAATGCCTCAATGTCACATAGCCTCAATGTCACTTTGCCCCGATGCTACAATTCCACAATGCCTCAATTCCACTACACTTCATTGCCACTGTAACACTGCCAACCTACTGGCACGCCGAATGCGAGAACACCGACACTTCCTGAAATACTAAGGTTCCTCTTCGTGTGTGTATCACACAGATCCACCTTATATTTACACAATTGTTTATTATGCTGTTTTGTCAACCAATGAACATCTAGCCACAATAATACAACTCAAGACACAACCCACGGGCCAAAAGGCGTCATACATCAACAGTGATTATCATAAAAAGTACACAATATAAAAATAGTTTGAAACTTCAAACTGGTATATGTTACTACAGCAGAGGTTCCCAGTCCTTGGGACGTTACCTCCTATGGTGTTGCAAAGTGATTTCAGTGTCGGGGGAGGGGGGGGGGGGAGAATGTCGTCGTCTGAAACAATAGACTACGACACATTTTTAAAAAAAAGTTTCATTTTACAATTTGTGTTGAATTGTTTGAGTTAAAATTTCAAAATGGCATCAAATATGGCTTTAGTTGCAACTCTGAAAAATCTAGTTTTAATTTCCAAGAATTTACCCTATTTTTATAAGCTTTTTTCAATATATCGCGGTAAGGTTCACTTTGCTTATATATTATCAATGTGGTCGTCATTTGAAAACTCTTAAGTACAAATGTACTAGAGCTACAGAGCTTAATACCTCAGCGTTGTTAACTAGATTTACTTGTCCTGGCTTATAGCAACAATTTTTGACAATCTGTGACTTGCCGAAATAATACGTTTATTTAAAAAAACAAAAGAAAAAATCAACAGAAAATTGTATTCTAAAAGTGTGTACCAGGGATTTCCCGAAACGTGTACATTTCACCGGAAGTCTTTGCTTACTAAAAATCGTGCTATTTTGAATAAAATTTCCACGGAAAATAAAATCATAAAATAAAAACTTAAATAAACAGCAGAAGTTTTTCTAAAAATCTTAAACAAATAGTTACACAACTCTGTTCTGGCTCTTTGCCCCCCCCCCTCCCCCACGGATCCTCAGCATGACAACAGACGGGTCATTCGAAAGTGCTCGAGGCTTATCGGCTGTCCCCGGGGAGAGTACTAGCTAAACAAAAACGTATTCCAGTTCTATTAAGATTTATGAATGCTTGGAGCTCTGCCATAATGAGGGGGGCGTTTAATGGTATTTTATTCGAGAGTTCTGGTTCGGTACGTTGCTGCCTCCATATACTGGCATATGTGCAACGGTTGGGAAAGCGATGCTGCCATCCATATACTGGCATATGTGCAACGGTTGGGGAAACGATGTTGCCAATCTAACGGCTCCTAGCAGATGCCAGGGCAGCCTTGAAGCTTTCGATCGTTGTCGAGTTCACGGCGGTATTGTCCAGGTTGTTCCAAGCAATTATGGTGCGTGGAAAGAATGACTGCTTATGTTGCACTGTGTTACTCCGAGGCACAGTGAAGCATTTGATATTGTTCCGGGTGTAATTTATCATGGGGTTGTCAGAGGTTAAGTCAGTGTTAAGTGACTGTTTGGCTCTAACTAATCGACCTGGCTTCTGTGGGGTGAGATAATTGTTTGCTGGGATGGCCGGCATTAGCCCCATGATCACTTTATATAAGAATGTTAGGCGGATCTTTTCTCGTCTGTCCTTGAGAGTGGGGATGTCAAATCTGTTTTAAAGGCCAGTGACGTAGCCAGGGGTGGTGGTTTTATAGTCACGTGCTATGAAGCGCATTGCATTACGTTGGATACGCTCCAATTTGTCCACGTCTTGCTTTAGGTATGGGTCCCAGATGATTGCACCATATTCTAGTATCGGACGAACAAGTGCAAGATAGGCATTTCGTTTGCAGGATGTTGGGCAGTGGCGCAGATTTCTTCTAATAAAATGTTGAACATAGCGCTATTTATTAAAAAAATTCACGTTTAAAAAAACTTTTAGAACACTGTTTACTGTCCAATAATGATAGTCTCATGATAACAAATGATTACAATAGTGCTGATAGCTCAATAAATTCTTCACATTTTTCAGCATTTAAAAAATAAAATCAAGTGATTCTTTTTAAAAAAAAAGAAGTTTATCAGAATTATTACTTTCAATGTTTTTAATTTTTAAACTTTCTGATCAGTGGCTCGGTTGCTGTGAGGTCAAAAATATTTCCAGGCTACAATTAACCAGGCCACCATTAACCAGGCCTCCATTGCCCAATCCAACATTGCCCAGGTTAACATTACCCAGACCACCCTTACCCAGGCCACCCTGGGATGGATGGATGGAAGGAAGTGGGGAGGCAGGCCAAAGCCCTACATGGGCTGTAGCGCCACAGGGATGGATGGAAACGGTAAGAATGCTGTGTAAGGGGGGGGGGTGCAAGATTATCATCAAATCGTAAGCCTTGACTGACAGCCAGGGCCGTGAGAATGGAGGCAATGGGGGCACTCGCACCGGTTGCCGACATCAGAGGGCGCAATATTGACGTTAGATAGGAAGTTAATAACGAATTAAACTATAAAATATCACGGGGCGCCAAAATAGTCTCTTGATTGTCCGCCCGCCATGGACACCTTTTTCTACATAGTTGTGGGCGCAATGTTAAGGTTTAGCCACGGGCAGCACTTTTCCTCGTCAGTATCACGTGGCACGTTAGTGGTTACACAACCGACTATTAACAAGTGGCGAATCTGTGACTACACTTGGGGAACTATATTCTCTCATCACAGGATTAAGACGTGATATGGAAGGGGACTATTTTATTATATGCAAATAAATATGCAAATGTAATGAAGCGAATCTATTAACGCAACCCATAAGCGAGGCCCACAAAGACGCTTTTCTCCGCGCATTGATTTCCTTTAATGAAATTTTTTCCTTCTTTGTTTAATTACGTGTTGCATCGCGCTGTCTAACTTGGCTTTACTGGGAGTGGCGAATACATGCGGTGTCGGCTCACGAAATCAGACGGTATAAATTGATCCGCTGATGAATTACAAACCCCAGAGATTGAAGGACCTAGGACGATATTATCCACATACAAAAAAAGTCCGAAAGTTCCAGCACGCAACGGTTTCTAAGAGACAGTGAAATTCTCACAAGCTGCTTATTTGGTTTTTTTCTACTGCAGTCACTTCCCTTGTTTGATGTCGTCTGCCTATGAACGCATGGCAATGTGGTCGCGGTGTATTGTTCCGTGTTTAATACTGGCATTTTTGTGTAAGTAGATCCCAAAAATGTTGTACACAATTTTCTCTCAAAATACTTTATGTTTGACTAACTTTTATATTAGTATAATAACTGATTTAAAAAAACAACAAGAAAAAACGAACAAAAACAAAACTCAAATGTGTTGAAAAAGTACTTCTGCAACTACTACCTATCATCATATTCATACTTTACTTTAACTGCTTAGGTACTCATTAATTCAAACACTTAACTATGATATTTGGTTATATAGTCTTACTGTATGACATAGGGTTACGTACTGTTGGGTTGCGTACTGTTATCAGTGTGGATAATTTAATATATTATTTAATTATATCGCTCTTTCTAAAACAGTGCACAACAAAAGACGATACCATAGGTTAAATACTATAACAAACCAAACGATACCCAAACCAGCACACCTACAAAAATAACTCTCGTCCCCTTTTATGGTCTGCTCTACTGATCTTTCTAGAAAGGCCTTACACAGTGTTTTCCTTTCCAGATATTTTTACATAATTCTGCACAATTCTGCAGAATCCTAAGGATACAGACTATTAATTTTATTTAGTTGTAAACAAGGTCAAGAGAGACTATTTTTTCTGGTTACCGGAAATTTGATCGAAAGAAATTTCGTCGACGGAAAAATTTTAGTCAAATTTCTTTTTGAACGCACTATACTATATAGTAAAACAAAATAATGCGCTGAAAAAGAAATTTGGCGCACAATTTTAACGTATAAACTAAAAAAAAGATTCGACCAAATTTCCGTTCGATCAAATTTCCGTCGATCAATTTTCCGTCGACGAAATTTCTTTCGAGCAAATTTCCGGATACTATTTTTTTCTAGCCTCACCATTAATGCGGTTCCGAGCTTGGGGTCAACTAGAGTTCATTCACGGGGAAAGATGACGTGAACACGTCGTCTCCATAACACATAGCCAACGACAATGTGAGTTGAATAAGTCCATCCATATATAACGTAGGTGTCAGTGTGCTGGGTTGTCACGACTTGTGTTGATTTTTTTCACGCCATTAATAGAATTTTCATAAAAATGTAGTAACATTTTAGTCAGTGGTAACTACGTTAATATTTTTATGGTATGAGTTGAAATAAGCTGTATGATACCAAGCTATATGATACCAAGCTATATGATACCAAGCTATATGATACCAAGCTATATGATACCGAGTTTGATATACAGTCTTTTCTAAAAAGTCTCCATCGTGTGACATCCATCCACACCTATGCGGTAGGTTGACACATAGTGTTTAGTGGGTTGTCAGATAGTGTTGGGTTGATTGTCACATCACGTTTTATTTATTTACTTCAGTTTATTCATGTGCATTTATAAAAAAAATAAAGTAATCGATAATAAGTGTTGGTCAGTTCGCTTATCTGAAATATATTTTGTATACAGTTTTGTAATATCTAGACTAATTTTAAGCTAAATTTGTGATAACAAATATTTATTCTTATAATTTTCTTTGCTGAATTAAGAATTCTAAAAGAGCACAAATGACGCTCAACTATTCCATTGAGTAGTAGTTCTTGGTTTAACCAAAACAAATCTATCACATTTATTTTGTATCGCACATTTTAAGAAATGTATGGCATTTTATACTGTTAGACTAGTGAGTTCTACTAGTACCACATTCTAATGCAGTCAAAAGTGCATTTTGACAACCATTACCGTTGAAAGTAATTAAGTTAGAACTTTCAAATTGCTCGAACAAAGAGTCAGAAATGCATAAAAAAGAACGTATTTATTTCAGGGTTGAACCTGTGATAGAAAACAAACATGAAATACTCCACAAGTGATCCGATGCAAGATCTTACAAAATACATAGATTATTGACAACAAGAACTTTTAAAAAATTAACAGCCTGTCCGGATGTAATTATCATGATTTTTCATAAATCAATAACCGCGAGAAGGAACATCCTTTTCAACCACAATTTCATCAAATTTTATGTTTGAAATAATAGTTGAAAGGGATTGGGTGTGTCACTGTGACAACCAGCACCACGAAATTTGAGTCAACCAAGCCCATCGTCAACAGCTTGCCATTGTGAATTTATTTAACATTGAAACGTGCTATTTAAAGATATTATCTCCATGTGTTTATAATGTTATTACTGAATGGATAAAACAAACGTATTTTATAAATTAAATAAAATAAAATAAATACAAAGTAGTAGAAAATTTACTTAACATATATGGTCAAAATCAAAATAGTCGCAATATCTACTTGTAATTTTTTTTTTACATGTTGAAACGCTTTGAAATTAAGTATATTTGTAGTTGTGCATGTTGCACGGCATTTAAATATTTCACATCTTTTCTGGCCTTTAATATATAAGAAATTATACAACCAGCCCACAAGGCAATTTACCCCCCTCTGCCTTCGGCACTGACCGGTAGGAAGCACGTGACAACTTTCTCTGCCCTGCCCTACTCACTGACCGGTAGGAGGGATTGGTGTAGGAAGAGTGAGCGGTCCACTTCGTATTTTATATGGCTTATTTTTTTTATTTTAAAAAATTGGTATTCATTTTTATACTTTGGATGAATTAGGGGCGTCCAATTTAAGGACCACCTCCTCGGGTGTCACAAACTCTGAACCCATACTTGCTCCCCCCCCCCCCCCCCATGCTGTAGCGTCACTCGGGGGTGGGGTTGCGTACCGCGCCGGGAGACACATTCACAGGGGGTGACACTCAGGGCGGCCAACTCAATAAAATACAATTTAAAGACAAATATTCGAAACCTCTAGCGTATTTTGGCCATTTTAAATCCTTTTTATTATAATATTAACTTCAATTAACTAATTGACCACTTCCCTCCAACATGTCGAGCTGAAACTTTGCACATAGACTCTAAGCCGATGACAACACATTCTTTTAAATTTTCAGCTCCACTCCGCAACCTCAACATCAGTTTTTCGTGTTTTTCAAGAGTAAGATCAAATAAAATTGCGGATAACTGCACTCAATGATGTTGATTGTTGATATTTTATTTTGCTTTTTCTGAAATAGTTGATGAAATAAATCTGCGGTGTAAAAGCGGGTGGGTCATTAAAATATTAATATAGTTCAGGGGCGTGAAAAAATGTGTGGTTACGCGTCTGGGGGGGTAGCACTTATTGGGATTATTATAAAGTATTATCTTGTAGTAGTATGTGATATTTATTCCGCTGCCAAGGAGAGTGTCACTCAGATTGTTTGACGTGCTAAGACTTTGTATTTTGGTCAAAAGAGAATTATGAGTAAAACCAGCAGGCTGTTGTTTCGTGTTTGTAGCCACCTCAGAGGGAGTAACACAGGATCTGCTCTTCCTTCAGTGTTTCCGTTGCCCCAGCAACCAGATATGTTCCGTGATTTCTTTACAAGCAAAGTTGCTGGCATTCGCGCTGAGCTAGATCGTCTTGACGCACCGCCCCCTAGATCTGCCCTCTTCTTCTTGTCTTAGTTCATATTTCGATGATTTTAAACCTGTTTCAGAACTAGAGGTCAAAAGTTTTATTCTAAAATCTAAACCTACGTCATGTTCTTTGTACCCCATCCCCACCCCCCTGTTGGTTGAATCATTAGATCATTGGCTCCCAACGATAACCCACATAATCAATCAAAGCTTGTCTTCAGGCACTGTTCCCTCTATTTTTAAGACAGCTGTCATCAAACCATTGCTTAAGAAGCCTGGTCTGTATAAAAATAATAAAAAAACTATAGACATGTATCTAACTTATCATATGTATTTAAAGCCATTGAAAAACTAGTTCTAAAATAACTTTTTACACTTTTAAACGATCGCTCTCTTCTCAGTCCTAATCAACCGGCCTATAGACATTTACATTATAGCACAGAGACAGCTCTCTTGAGAGTCAGCAATGACAACGGACAGCGGTCTCCATCCTGTTCCTCTTAGACCTCAGTGCGGCCTTTGACACTGTTGACCATGAAACCCTTTACAAAACCCTTGAAAATGACTTTGAAATTTCTGTTCAGTTTTGACTTGGTTTAGGTTCTACCACTCCGATAGAGCGCAGGCGGTCGCTGTCGATGACTATCTCTCCTGCAGTGCTGACTTGTGTATAGTGTGCCACAGGGGTCCGTTTTGGGCCCGGTTCAATTCACATTGTATACCAAGCCACTGCTCCTCTTGCTTGGGAGGCATGCTGTTGAGAGCCAGTCATTCGCTGATGACACGCAGATATACAAGCATGCCCGTCCCTCTCTTGTCGATTCCGCTGTCCAGACTTTGCGGGAGTTCATTGGTGGTGTCAAGTCATGGATGACACTCAGCAAGTTGAAACTTAATGATGACGAAACGGAAGCACTCCTCATTCACAATCACAAATCATCCTCTACCTCAACTCTCCCCACCTCATTCCATATAGGTAACTCCGACGTACAGTTTACATCCACTGCTAGAAATCTTGGTTATATTCTGTCTAACATTCTCTCGATAATCATATATCCCACATTTGTCGTTCTGCATACACCGCTATCCGTCAGATCAGCTCAATCCGCCACTACCTCACAGTTAGCGCAACAAAAACCCTAGTCTATGCTCTTGTTCTCTCTCGTCTTGACCATTGCAACTCTTTTCTGTCAGGTTCACCAAAACACTTCATAGAAAAACTACAAAAGGTTCAAAACTCAGCTGCTATGCTAGTTCTAAAGGCAACAAAAAAAACAAAAAACGTGACCACGTCACTCCACTCACCTCATTGGCTCCCTACACAGGCACGCATTGATAACAAGCTTTCTACTCTCTGTCACAACCTTTTCTCGTATTCGTGTCCTTCCTATCTAACCGAACTTCTTTCCGTTTATTCACAGCTTCGCTCCTCCGCAGACACGCGTATTCTGTCCGTTCCCAAGACACTCACTAAAACATGTGGCGAACGATCTTTCTCTCTCTGCCCCCCATACAATGGGATTCTCTGCCACTATACATCCGCAATATACCGACCATACAGGCCTTCAAAACTGCACTCAAAACACATCTCTTTAAACTCTACTACCTCGACTGATTCCCCACTCTGACCGATAAACGATGCTACTGGCCGCCGTCCATGGCTTGACATGTAAAAGTACTGAGGTGGGTGGGTTGAATATGCATTTGCTTTCGTTTTGTTGTTATACAGCTTTTCTTTATTACATAAATGTATGTCATTTTTAATGTCACGATTATGTTTGTTAATATTTTTATGTACAGCGCGGTGAGCCCAGCCTTTATATTATAAGACTACTAATAATAGTAATAATAAAGTGCGTTGCTTGTATGCATGCTTTGTTGAATTCCACACCCCCCCCCCCCCCCCCCCCAAATAGCTCGATTGTACATTTTAAAGACAAGTGTGTAAAGTAACTTCGCTGCAACAATGAAGTTAATTTAACAACCCCTGAGAACAAAGGTTTTCGTATAATATCCTTTATTTAATTAATGTCGAGCAACTTGGGGTGGGGGGGGGGGGGGTGAGGCAGAAAATTGGAAAAAAAAACAACAACATGCAATACTAGTAACGCACTTTATAAGAATCCCAATTAGTCCCCCCCCCCCCCCCCCTCTTTTCAAAACTCCCAATCACACAATTTTTCATATGTAGCTACAATTATCTGTAACTACAGTTCGTCTTCCTCTCCCGATAATTCTAGAAGAACACAAATGTGGTGACGTACAATGATGAACAAGAATACGAACATCGTGATGTACAAGACTATGAACTTATAAGTTACCAACGAGATTGAGCCATTCCTTCTTGTCATTACTTAAATAAAATGTCACATTTTATGTATAATTCTACACCAGGGGTGCCCACACTCCCTGGGGTGTGAGATGTCAGGTGCGGGAACACCCAGAAAATAAACATTATTTTTGAATTTATACGCATATTACATTTGGGGGGGGGGGGGGGTGTGCTAGAAATATGTTTTGAAATCAAGATGAGGGTGTGGGAAATATTTTGAAATAAAGAAGGGGTTGGGCGCTGCAAAAAGGCAAAGAACCCCTGTTTTAGACCAAAAGCTTATTGAAACAATCACTGTAATTAAAAAGCCCCAAATATCCGCGCCGCGTAGGAATTTCTTCGATCCGCTAAGTAAAGAAAATCAATTCTATTTTATATCATGTTCATGGTTTTTGGTGGATCGATTGTATTAAGGGCACTCAATCTTAAAGTCCACAACATGTACATTCAGGATGCCGCGCACCTTGCGACTAAACGCCACTTGGACATCACCTCGACGCCTCCCCGTTAGTACCAGACGGAAAAAAAAATATAATTTAAAAAAATGATTTCAAATGTTTACTTTAAAAAATAATCTGTCATGACTTATGCACCCCACGTCCATACTTATTGTGTGGCGTCATATTTCTTGAACCACCTTCTCCCTGAGCTTCTGCACCCATCTGATCTACGGAATATAATGATTCCCCTCTCCTCGACATAATCTAATGTATTTATCTTCTTCATGCAATCTAAACTACTTCCC
This sequence comes from Omphiscola glabra, assembly GCA_964017045.1. NCBI lineage: Eukaryota > Metazoa > Mollusca > Gastropoda > Lymnaeidae > Omphiscola > Omphiscola glabra. The sequence continues at coordinate 6,712,640 of OZ024802.1, forward strand.
TTAGTACCTAAACCGCTTCTTGTAGTACCTAAACCACTTCCCGTAGAACCTAAACCGCTTCCCGTAGAACCTAAACCGATCGTCTTCTCTAATTATAATATGTAACTCTCAAAGATGACTCTCAATGACGTATAATCTTTGTATTGAATTGCTGATCTTTGATCCCATCACCAGCCGACGTGGAGTGCACCTGCCAGCAGGACTACACGCAGGCCGGCATCTATTGCTACAGGTCCCCATCCCTGACCTCAGACTGGCAAAGTGCTGACAGCATTTGTAAACAAGATGGCGGAGGGCTTGTCGTGATATCGTCAGCGGATGAGAACGCCACTTACAACACCTACAGGTAGATTTTGTTCAACCACATGCAGGTAGATTTTGTTAAACCACCGACAGGTAGATTTTGTTAAACCACCTTCAGGTAGATTTTGTTAAACCACCTGCAGGTAGATTTTGTTAAACCACCTACAGGTAGATATTGTTAAACCACCTGCAGGTAGATTTTGTTAAACCACCTGCAGGTAGATTTTGTTAAACTACCTGCAGGTAGATTTTGTTAAACCACCTGCAGGTAGATTTTGTTAAACCACCTGCAGGTATATTTTGTTAAACCACCTGCAGGTAGATTTGGTTAAGCCACGTGAACAACGCAGGCGTTTAGGATGTGCGACCTGTGCCTGGTACAGGGCGCCGTGGCCCTAAGGGCGCCTGGGAATACTCCTCTAACAAAAATGCGCCGATAGTTCCTATCTGAACGGGGCAGATTATGGACGACCCCAAAGTTGGTGTGGAAATTGAACAACGTACCGTAGAAAAACTAAACAGTTTAAATTAATGTGCATGTTAAAATGCGTATGGTTAGCTACATGTGTAGCATCATTACACGTGCTCCATAGTCTTAGTCGTAATCGGAAAAAGAGCGGAGCCCTACAGGGACAGGGAGGGGGCGCCGAACGGGTGCTTCGCACAGGGCGAAAGTTTACCTAAGGCCGGCGTTGACATGAAGGTCGATTTGGTTAAACCACATACAGGTAGATTTGGTTAAACCACATACATGTAGATTTGGTTAAACCACACACATGTAGATTTGGTTAAACCACACACATGTAGATTTGGTTAAACCACACACATGTAGATTTGGTTAAACCACACATATATCGATTTGGTTAAACCACACACATGTCGATTTGGTTAAACCACATAATGTAGATTTGGTTAAACCACATACATGTAGATTTGGTTAAACCACATAAGGTAGATTTGGTTAAACCACATACATGTAGATTTGGTTAAACCACACACATGTAGATTTGGTTAAACCACATACACGTAGATTTGGTTAAACCACATACATGTAGATTTGGTTAAACCAGATACATGTAGATTTTGTTAAACCACACACATGTAGATTTGGTTAAACCACATACATGTAGATTTGGTTAAACACATACAGATTGATTAGGTTAAACCACATACAGGGATATTTGGTTAACCACTTGAAGGTCGATTTTGTTAAACCATATGAAGGTCGATTTGGTTTAACCTTATTTTTTATATTCTTAGAGAAGCAGAAGAAAAATAGAAAGGAAATTTAAAAAAAAAAAAATTAATCATAAAATAAAACACCTTTTCAGTGCATTGTAATAAACCAGTGAAAATTTAATTTTTAAATGTATTGTGTTAAAATTTTAAGCATTCGATTGACGCAAAAATGGTCTGAAACGCAAATGAAGCCACGTCAAATATATGAACCAATTGGCGGTACTAATATTTAACCAGTAGGCCTATTTGGTACTAATATTTAACCTATTGTGGGACTAATATTTAACCAATTATTGGTACTAGTATTTAACCAATTTGTTATACTAATATTTAACCCATTGGTGCTACTAATATTTAACCAATTTTTATACTAATAATTAACCAATTTGTGGTACTAATATTAAACTTATTAGTGGTACTAATATTTAACCAATTTTTATACTAAATTTAACCAATTTGTGGTACTAATATTTTAACATATCAAATTGTTGTGTGACCTCGAAGTCAAAACTCGCATAGGAGCATTTATTGATTTAAATTGCTTTTGAATGTCACATTACCAAATTAAATCCATATTTTCGTCTCCATGGCAAAAAATGTCCCCAGGCTAGAAGTTGAGAAGTTTAAAAGTGTAAACATTGGTTATGTTAAATAACATATACAAGAGGAAAAACCAACGTTCATAGGCGGCTCTGAATATAACCAGTGTTTCTTTCAGAAATTTTCCCCCGAGGGGGCACTTTTGACGTTCGGGGGGGGGGGGGGGGGGCAGTGCCAGTTTTTCAGTGGCCAGAGGCGTAGCTTAGGGGTGGCAGATGGGACATATGTCCCGGGCGCCAGACTAGCGGGGGCATCTAATGGGCTATAGTGTTAATGGATGAAAATAATAGGTTTCAGAGTGTAGCCGGGGGGGGGGGGGTTAAATGAATCTTGTCCCCTGTATCAAAGACGTCAGTGACGTAGAAGTGGGGGGGAGGGCGAACATTTGGTCTTCCCAGGTGTCATTTTTTCTTTAGATAGAGCGGCGGGATTTTCGGACATCTGCAGAGTTTCTATCGAGAAAGGTAGCGTGGCAAAAAAGTTAACCCACCTAGGGTGGCGCTAACACTAGGCACGCCGCTGGGCAGTGTATATATCAGCACCAAATTTGGCTGTAATTTTTATCGGGAAGTAGGGTAGCAGAAAATGTGTGATTGTTTAACAATCAAAAGGTGCATTTTGGAGTATACATGATTCGAATGTTTTGATAAGATTTTCATTTGATAATTTTTCAAGCGTCGGGAGAGACATTATGGCGACCAGTGCCAGACACAAACTAAATTCATTCTGGTTGTGGTGTGCCGAAGAAAATCATTTGACACAAGATTAGATTCAACCCGGTAGTCACATTCATTGATGTCAAGGGAAAAAAAAAGGGGGGGGGGGGTAGCAGAAATTGAGGAATCCGAAGAGTTTGAGCAAAAGTGAGGGCAGGGGTCACTTTAATTTAAAAATAATAAATTCAAAATGCAGTGATGCTTTGTGGTGCAAATTTTTCTTCTTCTTTTTCTGTCTATTAAGGGCCCACGATCAATTTATTGATCTTTATGGCTCCTAACCACTGCAAAGCAAGGGCGTAGTACTACCATACAAGATAAAAATGGCAAATGTTTGACCGAGGAAAATGACATCCTGAAAAGATGGACTGAATACTTCTCAGAGCTGTATAATTAAAATATATAGATAGACCCAGAGATCCTTAATTTCCCCCCAGCAACGGACAATGAAAGCTTCCCCATTCTCCGCGCAGAAGTAGAAGCAGCAGTCCAAGCACTCCAAATAGGAAAGGCCGCAGGAGTAGATAATATCCCTGCCGAGTTGGTGAAACAGGGAGGAGAAACGATGATAAATGCCCTAACCAATATTTGTAACAAAATATGGCTAACAGGGGAATGGCCCAAATCATGGACCCAATCACTCATCATCACCCTCCCCAAGAAAGGTAACCTACAGCTATGCCAAAACTATCGCACCATTAGCCTAATAAGCCATCCAAGCAAGATCATGCTCAAGGTCATACTGAACCGACTAAGACCATATGCCGACAGAATCATTGCTGAAGAACAGGCGGGCTTTAGGCAAGGCCGTGGCACTACTGAGCAGATCCTAAACCTCCGGATGCTATGTGAGAAATATGCTCAACACCAACAAAACCTATACCACGTCTTTGTAGATTTCAAGAAGGCATTCGACAGGGTTTGGCATGCTGCTTTATGGGCCACCATGAGGCACTACAACATCAACACAAACTTAACCAGAATGATAAGAAGCCTCTTTGATAAGGCCACCAGTGCAGTCTTCTTCAACAATAACATCGGGGAATAGTTCAAGACCTCGGTTGGAGTACGACAAGGCTGCTTGCTCTCCATGTTCAACATCTTCTTAGAGAGAATTATGTCAGATGCACTAGAAACGCATGTAGGGACAGTCAGCATTGGTGGCAGAACAATCACCAATCTACGTTTTGCGGATGACATAGACGGACTGGCTGGAAGCGAGGAAGAGCTAGCCAATCTAGTAAAGAGTCTCGACAAGACTTCATCCATAAGGAACTTTATAAAGCCAGCCACTGCAATACCTGGCCTACACAGACGATATAACGCTACTTGGTAGAAACAGCATTGATGATATAATTAAAACTTTCAGGGAACTTGAAGATGTGACGGTCAAAGCTGGTCTTGATGTAAATAAAGCGAAGGCAATATTTATGATAATGTCAGGAAATACGCACTGATGACAACAATATGAACAACTACACCTTTGAGAGGGTAGCTTCTTTCAAATATCTAGGGGTGACTATAAATAATCAAGAGGAAATACAATCGGAGGTGCAAGAAAGAATAACAGCATGCAACCGTTCTTATTTCAATTTACAAAAGCTACTTCAAAGCAAAAATCTCGCTAAGGGAACAAAGAAGGCAGTATATACCACTATCACAAGACCAGTAGTGAGACTTGGTTCCTACCAGAAAAGCAGAGAACCTGCTAAATATATGACCCGGTGATAGACAATTTTGTTTTGGGAATCCGTGCAAACTAAGAGCTATATCAATTGTACAAATACCCATCCATAGTCACAACAATATAAAAAAAAGGCAGACTGCCCTAGGCAGGACACATTGAAAGTATGCCGGATTCTGGAGCAACAAAAACTATCTACAGGCAGAAACCTGTGATTTTTTTTTCGTATAAATTATTAAAGTTTCAATTCTCAATATTCAGTTGATTGAAATGTTAATTAAGAAATTTAGACTACTATAATTTGCTTCAGATCATTACAACTTGCCTCTTCGATATTATACTTGAAAACATTTTTTTTACCAATTCCATATACTTTTTTTTTAACTACTACCAAAAATGGCATTTACAAGATAATCGAAATACTCGATTTTTGTATTCGTTGTTTAAATATATATTATATTCTTTCTACTGGATTATCATCTTAAAATTTTTTTTTTAAATAGTTCAAACAGCTGGGGAAGATTGTTTATTATTATTATATTAACAGAGAAAAATCATTGGGGATTTAATAAATAAAAACTATTTTTTTTTTAAATCATTTTACTCTGTTCCTGAAACTGTGTTAAAAAATTAGAAACACTCGATTTAATAATTATGATGAAATGTCCACTATTTGTATGTAACCGGTAAATTCCTAATTTTTTGTTTTAAAATTATTATTATTATTATTTTTAAATTTTCATTTTATCTATGTCAGCATACATCTATGGAATCTACTACATTAAAATGTTTGCTAAAATGATTTTTTAAAGCATGATGCTATTATACAATATAATTTGAAAACAGATTGCACATGTTTATTTCTTAGCAAGAACTATATTTAATTTACAGACATTTATATCGATGAAAAGGTAGTTTAATACAGGGTTATTAAAAAGTCTTTCAACTTTTGCAGCGGCAAAATGTATTTAAATAAAAGATACCGATATCTGCGAATCAGAAAAAGTAAGATTTAGCTTATGATCAGGAGCGGCCAATTTTCAAAACAATACCATATTTATAATCGATATCTGCGAGCCTGTAACAAGATTAACCTGAACGCTATGGATCATCAATATATATCGAACAAAGCTATATTTTATTTGTTCCAATAATTGTAATCGATTAAAGGCACACATTTCAATAACTTTTAAAAATTTTATAAAAATTAAATTTAGAGTATTTTTTTTTTTCCTTACACATTTTCCCCCGGGGGGGCACTTGACTTGCTCCGGGGGGGGGGGGCAGTGGCCCCCCGGAGGTATGCCTGAAAGAAACACTGAATATAACTAAAGGTTAAGTATTAAGGGAAATCACCGGTCTTCTGAAGCTACTTAAAAGCCAAATTTCTGTTAATGTTATGCTTACTGCAAGGAGCGGTGGGGGTGGTCCCTCTGTCAGTCATAGCAGGCATTCTTGATTTTATTTACTATTTTTTCAACAATACCAGAAATTTAATAATTACGTACCGGTATTTAAGTTAAAAATGTATGAGATATTTTGATTAAAATTCACAATTGAAGAAAGTAACAATTTACACATTGATTCTGTTACCTCAGGGGCCCCATAGAAATAGCTGAGGGGCCCCATAGAAAAGCTGAGGGGAAATAGAAATTCTAGCTTCATAAATAATATTCCGCCCTTGGTGATCGAATTTTTAAAAATATATTTTTTTCAATTTAAAAAGACAAAACTTTCCCGGAAATGACGCGTGACTTTTCCCCATTCAATCTATGACGTTGAGCACGTTCATCGCTCTCGCCCAATCGACCAATCAAACAGCAGTAAAAAAAAACTCTGGCTAGTTTTATGGATTGGATTAGTCTTAACAGTTAAAAATTCAATGCGTTTAACTATTCGGTCAAGTTAGCCCAAGATTTCCCATAAAGTATGTTGAATGGTTATATTAAATAAAACTAACAAGTCCATGATTTCTAATTATTCTCGGATGCTTCAAAAAATCACCTTAACATTTCATAATCATCGTCATACTGTTGCTTTGTCTTTTCCAAATTATTGAACTCAAAAAAGATCACACAGTAATGGTAATGTTCAGTCCATTCTTTATCTTGGCAGATTTCCGTGCGTGTGACGTCATTATTGTGTTCGTTGACGCCATTGGTTCTTACAATTTTGCGATTCTTGGCGCCTTGCCGAATTTAGTTTTTTTCCAAGGCACCCTATGTCAAAATCTAACCAGTACAATCCGAAATGGACCATTAAAAAATTAATGATTTGGATACAAATAATAAGAAACGATTATAATTCATTAAGCACCATCAAGATATCATTTCTAGAAGCTTCAGTAAACAGTATTTACTCATGTTAGTTACTGGTTGCACCCAGCAGACAGATGTTGTGTCCTGTAACATTGGACTGCGATTATGTCCTGACACATCTGTCCACTGAGATGGTGTGCTGACACATCTGTCCACTGAGATGATGTGCTGACACATTTGCCTACTGAAATGATGTGCTGACACATCTGTACATCGAGATGATGTGCTGACTAGAGATCGACCAAAGGTAATTTTCTGATTTAGGGCAAAACCGAAACTAGGCCGAAAGTTATAAATGAATTTCGGCTAAACCCGAAGCCGAAACCAAAGCTTAACGAGACTTTCGACCGAAGCCGAAATATTTAGATATTTTGGCAAAATTCATGCAAAATAGACCATTGAGTGCCCTTTACTTTTATAATATAATTACAACCTTGAACATATACCTACATTAATTACTTAATTATCAGCCATTAAGGCTATACAAATGTCAAAACAATATTTCGTGGTTATCGTTATACTAATGCTTTTTGTTTTCACAAATAGCTGTCAAAGATATCCTTGTATTAATATTTAGCCTAGTGCCAACACCTTACAGTAGTTATTCCCAGCTGGTGGCTAATAACTTAGTTCTGCGACCAACCTCCCTCACCCCCATTGGTGGTGGAAATTATTTTTTAAAGAAACCGGATCATTTAAAATTGTTGTCACATGACATACGATGACAGCAAGACGAGCAATAATGAATATCGGACAGTCTGACTTCTGGTAGATGACCGAAACCCTCAATCACTTTCGGACAGATTTTCTGGCCGAAAGTCTCAATCACTTGCGGCCAAAACCGAAATTAAACCGAAAGTTAACTTTTCTGTTTCGACCGAAACTTAACTTTTCTGTTTCGGCTAAAACCGAAAGTAGGCCGAAAGGGATCAAATCGCAACTTTCGACCCCGAAACCGAAATTCGGTAGGTCTCTAGTGCTGACACGCCTGTCCACCGATTTCTTTAATAAGTAAAGAGTAAAGCACAGCACCTGTAGGTTTGAATAAACCAAAGGCCGCATTATCAGGAGGCGTAACTGAGATGGAGAAAAGATCAATGTCTGTAACGTTATGTCACCACCCCGCCCCTTGACTTGACAGTCGATTGCCTTCTTTCAGGGCTTCGCTGCCTATCACCGGTGATCCCATGTGGATTGGTGTCCACTATGTCCAACTGAACAGTAGCTGGACGTGGCAGTATTTAACTGAATACAATGCTGGAAACTCAACTGGACTCTTCCATAATTTTGCGAATGGCACAATTCCCATGGGGCATGCTGGTAAGTCACTCTTCTTAATGACGTTGCTAGTCACTCTGGTAAATAGCGGTGAGTGAGTCTAGCTTTAAAAATAACAGTAGTAAGTCAAGCTTAAAAAGTTACAGTAGTAAGTCACGATGAAAAGTAAAGGTAAAAATTCAAACTTAAAAATAGCGGTCGTAAGTCACGCTGAAAAGTAAAGGTAAAAATTCAAGCTTAAAAATAGCGGTACTAAGTCACGCTGAAAAGTAAAGGTAAAAATTCAAGCTTAAAAATAGCGGTCGTAAGTCACGCTGAAAAGTAAAGGTAAAAATTCAAGCTTAAAAATAGCGGTACTAAGTCACGCTGAAAAGTAAAGGTAAAAATTCAAGCTTAAAAATAGCGGTCGTAAGTCACGCTGAAAAGTAAAGGTAAAAATTCAAGCTTAAAAATAGCGGTCGTAAGTCACGCTGAAAAGTAAAGGTAAAAATTCAAGCTTAAAAATAGCGGTACTAAGTCACGCTGAAAAGTAAAGGTAAAAATTCAAGCTTAAAAATAGCGGTCGTAAGTCACGCTGAAAAGTAAAGGTAAAAATTCAAGCTTAAAAATAGCGGTCGTAAGTCACGCTGAAAAGTAAAGGTAAAAATTCAAACTTAAAAATAGCGGTCGTAAGTCACGCTCAAAAGTAAAGGTAAAAATTCAAGCTTAAAAATAGCGGTACTAAGTCACGCTGAAAAGTAAAGGTAAAAATTCAAGCTTAAAAATAGCGGTCGTAAGTCACGCTGAAAAGTAAAGGTAAAAATTCAAGCTTAAAAATAGCGGTCGTAAGTCACGCTGAAAAGTAAAGGTAAAAATTCAAGCTTAAAAATAGCGGTCGTAAGTCACGCTGAAATATGTGGTTAACGCATTCATGTCTAGGGCTACTACGACACACTCTGAAGAATGTTTTTTTTTATGATGTGAAGCGCGGTGAGCCCAGCCCTAGACCCTATCTCCTCATCCAATCATCCGGGTCATATTGCATTTCAGCCAATCTCCTTGTCAAGTTGTTTTTCATCCAATCATCCATGTCATTTTGTATTACATCCAATCATCCATGTCATGCTGTTTTTCATCCAATCATCCATGTAATTTTGTTTTTCATCCAATCATAAATATCAAGTTGTATTTCAGACATTCCGCAATGTCTTGTTGCATTTCAGGAGATTGTGTGGCCAGCTGGCCGAGCAGTGGAGACCAATGGAGTCCCATAAACTGCTCCTTTCCACTTAACTTTATTTGCGAGACCCGACCTTTGAACTCTCCAGGACCCAGCCCCAGCAGCCCAGCAACAGGTTGGCACTATTTTATTAATTATGATGGTATCTATTATAAGACAAATTTGGTCTATTTGATTGTCATTCTAATGTGGTGAGACCAGTGCCAGATTAATACAGTACGGAGGCTTCTAGACAGTCGAAAGGTAGCCTCCACCAGTGGCGTACCTAGAAAGTGCGAAATGGGTCGTGTGTGGGTGCATTTCACCCAACAAAGCAGGAAGTCAAGGTTCACCATTTCCCATAACTCTCGCAAATCTGCATTTCCTCCTCTTTCACTTTTAAGTCCCCTTAAAATTTTGTTAGATATCACGACTGAGAAATTAAAAGTCGTTTTTGTTTCACATTTTTGTTCCCTTATTTACTGGCATTATATGATTTATTCTAATTCTATTCATCACTGCATTCATCAAAAAGACGACGGGTCTCTCAACAGCCTCCTTTTGATGATAGCCTGATTAGGACAAGTTTAGGACGTGTGTTGTTTCCCCATAGGAAATTAGTAAGGTTAAACCCGAAAAAAGGAACGCAACAAAACAACGAACATGTCAGCAGGAGGCCTTCGTCAGCGAACAAAGAGAAAAAACGAATAAAATTAAAAAATATCACTTAGCTGAGACGTAGTATCCAAGGGGGCAGCAAAGGACAAGGGTTGGGATAAGTATAGGGTTTTTGGATTTATTTTATGGTGTGCTGAGGTGAATAGAAAAACAAATACAGTGTTAGACAGAGAGAGAGAGAGAGAGAAAGAAAGGAAGGGGGAGATATGCAGAGAGAGAGGAAGAGAGAGAGGTGAAAGAGAGAGTGAAAGAGAAAGGGGGAGATACAGGAAGAGAGAAAGAAGGAGATAGAGAGAGGGGGGAGAGGTAGAAGCAGGTGCTTGAGAAAAGAAGTAAGGGAAAATGCCAGAGTTGAAGTAACACATTACTAATGTAAGTGTAACACTAAAGAACCATTCATTTGATATGTCTGTATATCCCACACAGTTCTTATGTCACTGTAACACTAAAGAACCATTCATTTGATATGTCTATATATCCCACACAGTTCTTATGTCACTGTAACACTAAAGAACCATTCATTTGATATGTCTGTATATCCCACACAGTTCTTATGTCACTGTAACACTAAAGAACCATTCATTTGATGGATATGTCTGTATTTTCCCACACAGCCGTCAGCTACACAAATGTAACCGAATTCTACAACTGGATCAAAGTCTACAACAACTTCCGGTTCAGTTTACCAGACAGCTCCGCCATGCCAAGAGCAAGTTCAGTGGTGGGTTGCGCCATCTTGTGTACTCACCTCCCTCAGTGCTTGGCTTTCAACCACCGCCCACTGGACAACGAGTGTGAATTTATAGGTACCCAAGTTAATGATACCTACACTGTCCAGGTTACAGGCTGGGACATATGGATTGATGGCAGCCTGCTCTAAAGGGTTGGACCACTTGGGACAATTGAAAGGAAATGAAAAAGAACTGCAGAATAAGTCTTAAAAGACTGAGACTGTGTGAAAATGAATATTTGTGTTGTTAACATCATTTGTCAGAAAAGTTTCATCTATTTTTACCTTACATATTCTTGTAACAGTATCCTAAAAAGAATGATAAAGAAATCCATTAAATGGATATCTTTGCAGAGACATATTTTGTTTCGATTATGACATGGGTAGAAAATGGCCCTAAATTTTTAAATAAATATATATTTTTTAACTCATCCTAGAGCAACCAGTCAATCGATATCCCTGCTGTAGATAGAGTTTGAGTCTGTCAACTTTAAAAAATTGTGTCGATTGTATGAAATCCTGATCAGTATCATTTATGACAAAGCAAAAATAAACAGGGTTTTATGCACATTTTAATTGTTTCTGATTACATTGTTTACAATTGACATAGATTATTAACAATCATTTTTTAAAACTCTATGACTCTTAACTATAGGAATTAATTCTATCAGTACAGATTGAATAAATTCAAAGATTGCAAAATACATTTTTCTGGGTTATTTTGGAATTCATCTAGGTATTAAATAAATATTCCAGTCTAATTTATTTCTGTACTGTCATCAAACAATATAAATGAAAAATTAGAAAGCTGAAATGTGCTTTGCAATCAATTCCTATTTCCAAAATTACGAGTTTTTCCAAAGGGGTTTGCTACTCCCTGATTGCTCAGCTACCTTTAAAATTTCAGTGATACCTTCTTTGTAACAAAATTTCAGACAGTGGAAATGACACAAAATTATTTACTACAAAAATATAGTTATAAAAAAAAAGTGAATAAATAGCCAGTACTTCATATGAGCCTACTTCTTTCCATCATTTTAAAAGTGTAAGTGACTGGTTTGTTGTTCAGAGAACAAAAACAAGGTAGGTAAATTTGTTTGTGATTTACATAGGAAAAAATATCCTTAATAATAAAAAATTAAGGCTGAATTTTTAAATCAATTAACAAATTTCAGAAACTAAATATGAATTATTTATATATTTCTTCCTGACAATAATTTCACACAATATGTGTACTGGTATCTAGGATAACATATTTTGACACATCTTTACCCTAAAAAAAAAAAAAAGAATCTAAAAATGAATCTGAGGAGTGCAGAAAAATTTCTCATGTCCTGCTTCCATAAATTGTGATAATGGACAGGTAAAAACCCAATGGAATAAGTTTCTTATTTTTTGGTGCCTAACTGTAACTGTGCCATGTCAAGAATGATCTACCTTTAAATCTCAATCTGCTCCCTTGAGTCCAAATATTTGAATACATAGCCTCCATTAGGAGCCTGATCCTTTTTTTTTTTCTAAAGATTAAAAAAAAAAAATTTTTTAGCTGAATAAAACAACCATTTGAAATGGAAAAAAAAAATTAACTATAAATATTCAGAAAAAAAAACGACTTAGAAATAAATAAATCAAAGCTGCCACCACTCTTCATCATAGAACAAGACTACAGGAAGGTATCCTACCATTGAGTTGGAATCAAAATGTTACTATCAAACTGAACATAATTGTTATAACAAGGTAATAAATGTGTTTGCAGACCTAACATCATTAGTCAATATCCATGTAGCAATATATTCAACAAAACTGAATGTTATTACAGTTTGCATGCAGTGGTGTAGTTAGGTTTAACGCAGACCAGGGCAGGTCAAGATTTCTTTGCCGCTCTTCAAGGAAAAGACTCTGCAGTTGGCCAAAAAAGCCACACCCCCTTCCTACACCACTGTTGCGTGCACAAATTTATATTATTTGTGTCAATTTTGATACATTACACTTAGATTAAATCAACGAGACAACGTTATCGGCAAGGCTGGGTAGTTCAATAAAAGACTATGAATATGATAACAAACCACTGTCAGGAGAAGGTTCCTTAATAATTTGTTGTATTTGTTTGAACTTTGGATGAGAGGCATCACGTAACAGGCCCAGAAAGATACTTTCACTGGTTGTGAGATGGGCACCTGCTGATTTCATGCGCTCAAAGGCAAACATTCTGGGAAAAGAGTCAAGTTAAAACATTTTTAAATGTGGACTTCTTCTGAAGTGTTTCGATGTATCATTATCAAAGTGGAATTTGAAAATTAGCCTGGCCTAAAAATATATTTTATAATGATTAACCTCAGACTAAAATTTTATATTATAAATATTTCATAATATGAATTATGCTTATTTCATATAAAGAGACACTGAAGCAGTGCTTGCTTCAAAGGAGGTAAAGATTTTAGAGGATTTTAAAAAATTATATTTATTTTCAAATTAAACAAAGGTGAATCCCAGTGTTACTGAAATCCAATCCCTAAACTTTTTAGCTACTGCACTGAAAAACAGTGTGTACCTGAATTAAATTTAGTTCACATCTTCCCTCATGCAGGTCTATAACTATTTAGGCCTACAAATTCAGTTGCTATTAACATTAATATATTTTTATAAGTAATATATCATTTTGAAGATAACTGAATTTTTTTTCAGATAACTCTAAAATAATTTTTTTTATTATTTTAAAATTATTATTTACAAGAGAAAAGCATTCAATGGTTATAAAAATGTGCCAACTTACCTTCAAGTTTTGAATTCAAAAACATTTAAATATTATTTAAACTTATAATATATTTATATGATCAAAACTACACCAATTTAGAAAAGGTTTCAAATTTTGAAAAATCCACATTTACATAATGCTTGCTTTTGGTAACCTTATCGCTTGTTGCAATGAAAAAATACTTTCTAACTAACCTCAAAATATGATAAATATAATAAAAATATTTTATTGTTTACATTCTGACACTACCATGTGAAGGGTTCAAGGGAAAACTCAGTGATGTCAAATTTTCGAAATTTGCAAGTTATCTCCAGTGTGGCTACATTCCATTCAACAGAATAATATGACACGTAGGTCCAACTGAAAAAGCAGCGTAGTCAATAAATAAATATTTATAAGTTTTAAAATTTTGATACTTTTATGAGGAATTTTCAAACTTTATTATCATTTTTCTCAAAACTCTCAAAACCTGACATCACTGGTTTTTCCCTTGAGCCCTTCATGTGGTTTTTAAATTAATTTCTTGTCTGCTAATTAAAATCTTGTACCAAATCAAAAGTAAAAATGTAAATCTATACCTAGTTTTACTAAGAAACAAACCGTGATGCTCACAGTGGATCATGGCCATGATAGAAAGAATGTTTAGCACCACCAGTGGCTTATGGTAGTTAACAAATTAACACCATTAATGAAAATTACCTCAGAAATTGCAAGCCACTTTCTCTAGTAACTCTAAACAATTAAATAAATGTACATAAATTTCCAGCAGTAATGAGTCACATCTTAAAAAATTTAAATAAATATACAACTACTTGCCTGATTTAAATATTTTAACTTGATAAAATACAATTATGTAATAAGCACTGTAAAAAAAATCAATTGTAAATGTGTTCAGTTTTTGATATGCCATAAATTATAATCCCAACCTTAACTGTGACATAATGAACGACAACTTTTGCCTAACTTGTATGTTGTATCATGACTTACATTCTTGATTGTCCTGCTCAATAGAAGTGGAGTTTTTTCCCCTTTGTAAGTTATTCCAAATAATGTTTGCAATTTTTTCAGCACACACACTTACAGGTTGCTCATGTTATAAGGGATCAATTGTTAGGTTATAATAATTGGTATTAAAAAAACACAGCTTTTTTCTGGTGCATATATGAAAAAATGATAATGGTAAAAAAAAAAGGGAAAGACATATTAAAATTTCCAGACAAACCTGTCAGCCAGATTTCTACTTGAGCAAGCATCAACAATTACATGAACATCGTAATTCTTCTCAACCAAATCAAAGACAGTTTGTTGAACACAGGCATGAGCTTCAATGCCACACAAAATAATGGACTTGACATCTGGAAATAGAAGAATTTCATTAGTCTTCATTACATTTACTTGCCAAGTATATTTATACTTTTTAATTTTGGACAAACAGTTAAATGTGTTCAAAATTTATTGGAATAATGCCAGAAGTTTACCATAAACTGTTAAGACAACAATGTGATGTAAATCATACATGCCAAACTATGGGATAAAAGAAATATACAAAATACAATTAAAAAAACAACTTTCCAACATTATGAAAAACTGAACACTCAAAAAAAAAATGAAAACTTGAAATAAGTTTAATAAAAAACCTTTTCATCCTTTTTATCTGTTTTTGAATATATGAATTAACTCCCCTTCCCAGCACACAGATTTTTAGCATGTTCACATCCTTCATAAATAGGTAGATAGCAATTTTAAAAATAAAAATAGCTTGTTTAAAGTTTGATTTTCATCAGTTTTTGAGTATTTTTACATGGGTCAATAGCAATGTCTAAGAAATGAACTCTAAATATGAATTTTATAGCAATTTAGGTGTAATTAGGGGCTGTCCATAAGGAACATCATGTGCTAGAGGGGCATGGGGGCAGGGTTCTTAGAAAGTTTGAGAGTTTGTGCCACATGGGTGGATAAAGATATTGTGTCACTTCACACATTAAATTTTTTTTAACATACATATAAAACCTGAAAATGTTGAATTTAAGTTTGTTTTTAAATAAATTTTAAATTAGATTTTAATTTTTTAACAATTATTAACACATTAACTCATTAACACAGCAGTTCTTGTAATGAATTACACAAATAGATTTGTAATTATGGTTTAATACTCAAAGTATGTACACGGTAAGACACTGCATTAGTATTAATGAATGATAGCAATGAAACCGTGCTCAGTCTCTATATTTAGCTACCAGTTGTCCAACGTTAAATTTTGCACTGCCAGTTTTGAACAATTGTCTTGTGCAAAAGTATTTCTTTTATGAAGCCAGTCAAAACAATATAAAAACCTGTACAGTCATACACCTAGGCAAACATATAAAAGCAATAAAAAGTACATGCAAGTCATACAGTTTGGCATGTATGTCTAAATATAAATATTAAATAGATCATATTTTTCAAAGCCACTGATGATTTTAGAGGTCCTACAATTTTTAACCATTAAAGACTTGTATTATTACCCATTTGTCCCAAAACCATTTAAAAAGACACAGTGAATGATGTACCAGTTAATTTTTGTAGCTCAGCTTCAACACCTGGCACAATCATAGAGAATGTAGTTTTAGAGAACACTTTATATTGACTAACATCCAGTTCTGGTACAGTATGACCCAATCCTACAAAACATAATGATCAGAAGTCATTTGAAAACTTAATAAGCTAACATTTCTAATGAAAAAAATAATTTGTTTTGAGTATTGTGGGATCAATACTTTGATTAGGGTCTGTCCATTTAGTATGTCAGGCTCTGGATTGGGGATGGGGGTCTAAGAAAGTGTCACAGTTTGTGACCCGGGGGGTCAGGCGGGTGCAAAGATCTTGTGTGGCATTTTATTTTTTAAAAAAATAATACATATAAAGCCTGAAATTGACAGAGATGTGGAGCTTTCTGTTGTGATGGATGTATTCTGACAGACAATCTCACCTTAATAACTTAATAGTGAAGTGTATTTTATACTAAATTTTAATTGTTTAAAAATTTTTAAAAATCTTTTAGTTTGAAAGCGTGAAGGGGGTAACAAAGGCAGCCTGACATACTTTATAGACAGCCCCTTAGGTTAATATAAAACAATCTAAATCTTTATCATATATTACTAATCTTTTCAAATTGAAATTACATAATACATTTTTAAACCAAAAGTGTATGTTAATGCAAAAATTATATTTGGCATTATGAATATATACAAACTAATACCTTTTGGATACTGCTCTGTAACAATAACAGGCATGTCTAATGTCTGTGCACCTTTCAGTAATCGCTCTGCCACAGTCAAAATTTCTGGAAAGTATTGAATATTTGGTCGAAATTTTTCTTGCATGTCACAGATGAATAGCGCAGCATTTTTGTAAAAGACCTTGCCAATCCGCTGTGATGCCATACAAATCGCTATGAAAATCTAAAAATCTGTACAATTTAAAATACAAAAATAAATTATTATTAAATATAAGTATATGTAATGATCACTGTGGAAGTTTTTAGATAAAATACCACATTAACGAAACAAATCAAATTGTATGACAAATAGTAAGTCTTAGGTTGACTAAACTTAAGCGTGACTGGCGTGAGTAGTCATCTGAGATCTATAACTATCTATCCACAAAATTTGTGCAAAAATGTCCATGAAATTGGATCCTGATTTTGACATCTTAATTTGAAACCCTCTGCCTCTGTCATCTTTGACGTAAGTTGTCGTAAGCCATGTAGACGGTAGAGTTTAGAACTCAGCACAGTCACAAAGACAGTTATCTTTAATTTTAATGTAACTCAAGGCAGTCTTGGTTAAGACAGGTAAGTAAGGCTTAGTTGTTAGGCCTCAATGAAGCAGTTCTTTATTTTCATCAGTCATGAATATTGATGATATAATACTTATGAGTCATGACTACAACAGTACAGTATTACATTACTATTAATATTCTCACTAGTAATACTAGTCAGTAAGTTACTGGAGTAATATTAGTATAAGTAAGGCTTAGTAACGCAGACAGACGCAAGGCCTAAAAAAAGCAATAAAGTAGTAAAGGTTAGTAAATGTTATACCGTATCTGTACTGAAAAGACAAAGATATAACATTTTAAAACAAATGACCATGGCTGCAGCACAAACCGTAAATTTGAGGTATGCAGTGAAAGAGAGCTATAACTATAACTTATTTTATAACAGTTGAGTTTTGACCCAAACGAATTTGGAAAAACATTGAAGACAAACAGAAGGAATAGAGGTCAGAGTTAAAAAAGGGAAGCTACTAGATAAAATAGCTTTACATTCAACCTATTAAGTTACCTCCCCTAAAAACATCGTCGATGAAAATTCCGACAATTTATGAATGTTTGGTTGTTGTTAATCGTGAGAGTGTTTTTGTGAGTTGTAAGTCGTGAGGTCAGAGCGTGAAGTTAGTTCGTGGTGTTGAGCTTTAGTGTATGCTGGGTGTTTGTTGTGTAGGTAGGCATATAAAAGGGCAGTGTGTTAGTCGGGATAGTAGTCGAAAGTGAAGAGTCGAGAGGAGAGTCGAGAGTTTGAGTCGGGACTAGTTAGAGAGTTGAGAAGAGATTTGAAAGCTATTGCTTTCTCCATTGAACGTTGTGAATTGACATTTGCTGTGATTGGATCCTGTCAATAAAGAACTGTTATTGTTATCTTCATTTGACGCTGTTGATTGCTCTTAATTGTGGCCCAGGTGTGACAGGCGAGTTAAGCATACTTCAGTATACAGTTGTCACCCTAGGCCCTAGACGACTTAGGGCCTATCTAACTGCCAAGCAGTAAATGCGTCTACTGGTGAAGCATGTTACACCGTAAACATCAGGGAAGACCTAACGAAGGAAGGCCGTAACATTTGTATGCTTACTAAACCGACGCACCTTGAAGCTGGAACTATGGGATCGTTGTTCACGTCTCACACTACGGCTACGATATGGACCTCGAGATTCAGGGACTCTTACCACCCACGACTTATCGCTGGAGAGTCTACTTCCCCCACCACAGAGATCAACCGGAAACTCTTGGAACAAGAAGTTGCCGCCTTCCACGACCGGGAACGCCTACTTCGCTTCGTCTTAAGCTAGGAAGATAGGAACGAAAGGCACCTTTCTGTTACGGAAGAAACTCCAACACTTATTGATCCACCGAGATCCACTGAAATTATATAAGGCTAAGTCCATCTCAATTAAACAACTAGACAACTCCGCTCATCCGATAGTGGCAAACTCTCGATACCGCGTGTTCGCCTTGAGACTCACGAAAGCGCACGTTCGCATATGCTGGCCCAACCATTTGGAACACCCTTCCTGACGCTCTCAGACACAGCCAGACGCTGGAGTCCTTCAAGACAAATTTAAAAACTCATCTATTTCGCAAACACCTTATGGGGTGAAGTTGTCTACCATCTTTTCCAGCTAGTTATTAACTTCCAGCTTTGTTTTTGTACCGCGCTTCGAGCCTTTGGGGATGAAGCGTAATTTTTCAAATGAACTTTATTATTATTTTTAAACATATGACCTTGAGCAAACATAGCATTTATAATGATGATACTATCAATATTTTAGGAACACTTGTATTTAAATAACATAAATTCAAAATTTTTCTGAATTCGATTTTGTATATAATCTCTAACAAAGGAGTGAACTACGAAGTTATTGTAAATGCCAATCGTGAATAAAGACTTGCAGTTATTTGCCCCTTTGACAAAGATTTCGTTTCAGTCTATATGTATATGGATAGTGTTACGTACCGCTGCAAGATTGGAGAATTTAATCTCTTATTAAATTAAATGGCTCGTTCTAAAATAGTACACAACAAAAGACGAAACCATAGGTTAAATACTATAACAAAGAAAACGATACCCTAATTGCAATTTAATAATTTTATTATGTTAATTATAAATTACAAAATCATAAAGAAATATAATTAAAGCTATTGACCTGCAGTATAATGATTGGCTTGCACCAGTACAATGTTGAAGAAGATACAATGTTGTAAAAAGATACAATGATGAAAAGGAATCTACACACACACACTATACAAATCTCTGTCTCGTAGAGCAAAGATCTATATAAAAAAAAAAGCACACACTCAAAAATATCTCTCGTCTCTTCTTCCTCCTCTCTCTCAAGGCGTGTATATAGCCTGTTTCATAGATACTTCTAGAACGGACTTACGCATTGTATTCCGTTCTCGACATTTCTACATAATTCTACATAATTCTAATAAAAATACAGACCATAGATTTTAGCTAGTTGTAATCGAGGTCAAGGTAGACTATTTTTAGTTAGCCACACCCCAATAGCGCTGCCGAACTTAGGGTCAGCTTAAGTTCATTGACCAGAAAAGATGAATGAAAAGTAAACGAGACACCTGTAACGTGAGGTTATAAGGTTTGTGTGGTAATTTGGCTTAATTAAATGAATCCTCGAGACAGATTGCCAAAAGGATATCTCATACGAGAGATACCTTTCAAACTCAAAACATAAGTCAGATCACCACATCTTTTTGCGCCCCCGAACAATGGAATTCTCTCCCTCTACACATCCGCAATATACCAACCACCCAGGCCTTCAAAACTGCACTCAAAACACATCACTTTTAAACTCTACTACCCCGACTGATTCCCCCCTCTCACCGCTAAACGATGCTGCTGGTTGCCGTCCATGTAAAAGTTCTGGGGTGGGTGGAGTGAATATGCCTTTGTTTTTGTTTTTTGCTTTTATACAGCAGTTTTAATTAAATAAATGTATGTTATTTTTTTATTTTTAAAAATATATTTTTTAATGTCGCGATTATGTTAATATTTTTATGTATAGCGCGGTGAGCCTAGCCCTAGGCCGGGGTACCTCGCTATATAAGACCATTTATAATAATAATAATAATAAAACCTCAACAGACATTTAGCTAAAAATCGAGATTAAGGGCCCTGTAAAGAAACACGGTACTATAATTTAGTTTGGTCACAATCCACCAATCCATGGAAAAACATATGCGGACAAATCACCAAATCCACCAATTATATATATATGTGTATATGATAAATGAAAATATGCTTTGAACTTACAAGTAGCACAAACACGTGTTTGGTCATTCATGCACGCGAGGGACCATCCCTGCCATGCGACTGTCCCGTGACCAACACGTGACGCTGACGTCGTTGTTTCCCTGTGAATGCTACGACAGGAAGGCTTGATATAACCTGCTCCTTTTGAATTGAGGCCCTTTAGCAAACAACCTTTGTAATTAGTAATTTAACTTTCTGTATCTGGTCTTTCTATATTGTCCATTTTCCTTCGCTGTCTATGCTTATACCACAATCTTAGAACCAATAAAAAGCTTTAGTTCTCAGGACCTAAATTTCTTGAGTTTCTAATTAAATATTTAAAACTGTCAATCACTAACCACTTGGCTACCCATAGACTCAGAAAACATTATTATTCAACATAAATATTTTAACCTGGACAGTATTAACGTAAGACATTTCTGTTAGCAATTAACATTTATAAAGGTGACCCTGTTGATTAAATAGCTCTCAAAAAAAAGTAACATTTCATTACAGTTGTGAATGCGCATATAACTTTGGCGATTATATATTTCAAATAAGCACTTAAATACGCCAATACATGAACAACTTTGTATATTGACATCTAGAAATTATGCTTTAAGCAGCCTTGATTCTTTGATCATTGATTGGACCTAATAAAATGTTTAAGGTGTTTGTTAGTGGGCAATGACGGTGATAATGATATGTGAGGTCACTTTCTGTAACATGGAGATGATATGTGAGGTCACTATCTGTAACATGGGGATGATATGTGAGGTCAATTTCTGTAACATGGGGATGATATGTGAGGTCACTATCTGTAACATGGGGATGTTATGTGAGGTCAACCCCTGTAACATGGGGTTACTATGTGAGGTCACTATCTGTAACATGGGGATGTTATGTGAGGTCAACCCCTGTAACATGGGGTTACTATGTGAGGTCACTATCTGTAACATGGGGATGTTATGTGAGGTCAACCCCTGTAACATGGGGTTACTATGTGAGGTCACTATCTGTAACATGGGGTTACTATGTGAGGTCACTATCTGTAACATGGGGTTACTATGTGAGGTCACTATCTGTAACATGGGGTTACTATGTGAGGTCACTATCTGTAACATATGTGACATTAACATTCTACTTTATAATTGAAATATGATGCAAGACAATTTCACTAAAACCAGTGATTTTTTTTTTGGTCATGGAATGCGCCGTGTAAAACTTGTTCTGAGGCACGTCATCCTAAGGTCTTTTAATCTAAGGCACTCCAACCCAATCTATTTTAATCTAATACACACAAGCTACTTTAATCTAAGACACAACACCCACGCTACTTTAACCTAAGACACAACACCCACGCTACTTTAACCTAAGACACAACACACACGCTACTTTAATCTAAGACACAACACCCACGCTACTTTAACCTAAGACACAACACACACGCTACTTTAACCTAAGACACAACACACACGCTACTTTAACCTAAGACACAACACACAAGCTACTTTAACCTAAGACACAACACCCACGCTACTTTAATCTAAGACACAACACCCACGCAGTGGAGTAGTGAGGGGGAGCTAGGGGGGCATCATGCCCCGGGCGCTACTCACAAAGGGGCGCCAAATGGTATATTTTACTATATATTGTATGGTTTTCGAATAAAGGGGGGGGGCGCTAAAAAGGTATTGGGGGGGCGCTAAAAAGGTATTGTGCCCCGGGCGCGAGTTACGCTCGCTACGCCACTGCACCCACGCTAGTTTAATCTAAGACACTGCTTTGGCAAGGAGATGGTAGTTAACTCTATTCTTATGCAAGCCTGGTCAACTTCAACTGGTGTTTTATAAGAATAATGGAAATCGTTTTATAAGCATTGTTCCATCCATAAATCTTGTCACTTATATAAATAAATCCGGGAACATTCATCTTTGTTCCACCCATGCCTCTGATTATAAAACATCATTAAAGATCTTCAGAATAAAGGAAGTATTCAAGGCCGACCAATCTGTTTCTTTGTAAATATCTAATGTACAATTAATGAAAATACGGAGGAAAAGGAAGCCAAGAAAAACGAAGTGAATGACACGGCTCCACCTACCCAACGCTGATTAAACATTTACAATTTTGACAACCTTTCTTATTGTCTTTCTTATTGTCTTTCTTATTGTCTTTCTTATTGTCTTTCTTATTGTCTTTCTTATTGTCTTTCTTATTGTCTTTCTTATTGTCTTTCTTACTGGCAGTCTTTCTTAATGGCAGTCTTTCTTATTGCCTTTCTTACTGGCAGTCTTTCTTAATGACAGTCTTTCTTATTGTCTTTCTTATTGTCTTTCTTACTGGCAGTCTTTCTTAATGGCAGTCTTTCGTATCATATAGACTGGGAGCACTGGACATTCGACTAGCAAAAGAAAATGCAAAAAAATTAACTAATAACAATTGGCAGTAACTAATGTTCATTGCAATTGGCAATAGCTAATGTTAATAGTAAAGGCATTACAACGATGGATTATCATGAGACGGCTTTAAAACATAACCCGTTCAAATTATGGTTTTAAACTGAGACAGGACTTAACATATCAGTAAAATGAATCAGAAACAACCTTGAAGGTTTCCAGTATGTTCTATTCATCTAATCTATGAAACAATATTTTTTTCCTCCACTTGGCACAGCGAAGTAATGTTGCGGAGAAACAGAAATTGGCGACGTCTTATAAGAATAAAGTGAACAGATCTGTGCCGACCTGGACACCGTTATCAGCGTGCGAGTTCAATACGAAATGTCTTGAAATGTTATCGTCTGCTGATAATCAAAACTGTGAACTGACACTCGTTTCCATTTCTTCCCCGGAACGAAATTGATTTCTTAAAATGATGGAATGATCGGTCCAAAGTTTGTGAACAGATCCTATAACACACACGGTTGTTTCTTGCTTTGGTCTAACTTATCGTAAATCTTTACTTTATGATAGCATTCTTTTGATCCTCTGATTGTGGCTTCATTGAAGTGATAGAGTGGAAGAGAGATACCCGGTAATGGCAAAGAGGTACCCGGTAGTGGCAGATAGGTACCCGGTAGAGGCAGAAAGGTACCAGGTAGTGGCAGAGAGGTACCCTGTAGTGGCAGAGAGGTACCCGGTAATGGCATAGAGGTACCCGGTAATGGCATAGAGGTACTGGGTAGTGGCAGAGAGGTACTGGCTAGTGGCAGAAAGGCTCCGGATAGTGGCAGAGAGTACCGAATAGTGGCAGAGAGCTCCGGATGGTGGCAGAGAGGTACCCGGTAATGGCATAGAGGTACTGGGTAGTGGCAGAGAGGTACTGGCTAGTGGCAGAAAGGCTCCGGATAGTGGCAGAGAGTACCGAATAGTGGCAGAGAGGTACCGGGTATTGGCTAAACTGCGATAAAAATTTTAAGATTTTATCATTGTACATGTTACTTCAACTGATTAATACGCCAGCTGTTTAAAATGTCAGCTGTTTAGTAAGTCATAAATGTCTTTATGATAATTGTCATCTGCTTGAATTGTCTATCAAATAATGTTTCCAAATGACAGGTCTAGCACGTGACAAGTTTAAAGTACCAAATGACAGTGGTTAGCTGCCATTCATGTTACAACCGGTTCAGTACTTGAATTTCTTTGGATTTTGGAAATTTTCCATTTTGTTTTTAATCATTTGGACATTTCTAGCAACCGGTTTGATAGGATAGTCAAAAGTTACTAATCGGTTCGCTGAAAACGGTCCGAACCAACCAAAGCTGCCCAATGCACATAGTCGCACCGAAAACAAGCATGGCTGAAACACCTAAAGGAAAATGGATAATTCAACCAGAATTTATGGAACCTTAGTTATAAACATTCTTGTTTAGTTTATTTCACATTATCATTAATAATTTAATTTCTTGCATTTGGGAAAATGAGCTCTCCACAATATTGACATTTTTAAGGATTCCTTGGTAGCTGAAATGTGGAAAATTACTTCAACGTAGGGTGCTGGGTGGCCGAGTGGTCTAAACTGAGCAGATCTCAAGTTGATGGTCTGGAGTTAAATCCCCAAAACATCACCAGCACCCGTTAACCTTGGATGGCAACTCATCTAAGAGAAGCAAACTCTGAATTCAAACCCGGAGATGGAGTCCCGGAAACATTCCAACAACTCCTGGTGCCATGCTGTATCATCCACATGATGTTACCTTGGGTTATCCAGCGGCTTGGAGAGAGGCGATTTGTTTTTTGGGAATCGGCTTATAATGCTAGAAGAATCCATGCTTATAATGCTAGAAGAATCCAGGCCTTGTGGATTTTCGTCCTGTGAAGTCTACACCATCGTCATATTGTGACGGACCTTGCCCTTACTTAAACGTAACAGTAAATTCATGACATTAAAATAATTATTTAAATGATTGTATTATCATGGTCTTTATCAACTATCTCCAGCAAGGGATACAAAAAAAAAAAAAAAAAAAAAGCCAAAATACTGCTGATACTTATCGGAATTAAGATGCCGAGATGAGATTATCTTCTCGGTTGACATATTAATTTTAAAATTGCCTACCGTATCCAAAGTGCCGTTTAAGTCCCAAAATGTAATATTTTAAATATTCAATGTAAAACAGGTAAAAAGAGAGATTTAAAAAATATGATAATAAATATTGGCTTGCCTCTAAGCGCACCTAAACACCTATCAGTGTAACCAATGGCAACAGTGATGACAACACACGGTTCGACCGTGCTCAACATCTGGCCACAATTGACCAGGAACAGATTTGATATGCCAGTGTGGGACGGGGATAATTAAAATATAGCCAACATTTGCTGTTTTGGCTGAAGTCAGTCTGGAGAATTACCGGTATTTTATCAAATTTTGGAAGAAAATAGTTCACGGATGTCTGTGTTTGTGACATTTCAGAGATTCAGTTCATGATCAGTGCATTTTGTTCACCGAAGAAAGTGACTTCTACACAAATCTAAACTCGTGTTAATTAACGAGACACAAACAATGTGTTGAAATGATACGATATATTTTAAGCTATAATTAATATAAGACAAAAAAAAAAACAAAAAAAAACAAATTCAAACGTTTTGGCAAATGCATAAATTAGTACAACAAAAAATATTCATAAATTAAATTGACGTCATAAATAAATAAATAAATATCTATCTATCTATCTACATATCTATCTATCTATCTATCTCTATATATATATAATCTTATCTATACCTAAATAATGAAAGAAAGGAATTGCATACAATACACCAGTAACTGCAATGTCTAGTATTTCATTATGGTTAGCACTATTGGAATGTTTCAACTAGGCAAAGGGCTTATTTATTGATGTCATACAGGTGTTCTCTAAAACGGTCTCTAAGACGACGACCTGTCTCCCTTACGTATGAGTTTCGGCACGTTTTACCAAGGGTGGTTGTAAATGTCCCATTTCAACTTGTGCAAACAAAATCGGCATTGATTCTGAACATTTCAAGAGAGAAAGGGATTTATCAGCTTCAATCACATAAGGCCATGTTTTACTGTGGATACATTTGCAACTTTTGATGCCTATATGTGCTTTGATGGCAGGGAGGTGTTAAAAGGCCCTTGTTCCCCCCCCCCCCCCCGGGCAAGTAAAAAGAGGAGTTTTTGGTAACATTAGATTGATGTCTATAAAATACTACGTTCCTTTAACATTAGATTGCTATCTATAAAATACTACGTTCTTTAAACATTTGATTCAAGGAATTCACGATGACTGAACCAGAATACATCGACATGGACCGAAAAAATGGGGACTGGGAGCAAGAGGGAAAGAGTGAAAAAAATTGAAAGCGTCATTTACTCAGCCTAAAAAAGTATCGCCTCTATCAAATCTTAATTATTTATTTCCTATTCTCTCAAACAATTGAGGTGAACACATACACATTTTCACAATACTTCATCTATAAAATATTTAAAAAATAATTTAAAAATTATTGTTAATAAATTAAGTTATTTCAATCAAACTGTTTTTTAAATTTAAATTAAATCATGGGAAATTATGTTGGTATCACTCCAATTCATACTTTTAAAAACCACTTCTTCTTCTATACATTAAGGTCCATGATAAATTCAAAAAAAAAAAAGGGGGGGGGGGTAAAATTAATTACCGCTTGACCTGTTTGTAGTATTATGTAATGCTGTATGGTGGCTCTATACGTAGGTGATATCATTGGAGATTCAGGTCTAGTTCATTGGTGTTTGGACTTTCACTTCATGATATTGATAGTTAATGTATTGCCTTTTAGTTTATTTGACATTTAGTTTATTTGACATTTAGTTTATTTGACATTTAGTTTATTTGACATTTAGTTTATTTGACATTTAGTTTATTTGACATTTAGTTTATTTGACATTTAGTTTATTTGACATTTAGTTTATTTGACATTTCATTTTATTTGACATTTAGTTTAATCGGCATTTAGTTTAATGGACATTTTGTTTATTTGACATTTAGTTTATTTGACATTTTATTTTATTTGACATTTAGTTTAATCGGCATTTAGTTTAATGGACATTTAGTTTATTTGACATTTAGTTTATTTGACATTTAGTTTATTTGACATTTTATTTTATTTGACAACTAGTTTAATCGGCATTTAGTTTAATGGACATTTAGTTTATTTGACATTTAGTTTATTTGACATTTTATTTTATTTGACATTTAGTTTAATCGGCATTTAGTTTAATGGACATTTAGTTTAATGGACATTTAGTTTATTTGACATTTAGTTTATTTGTCCTTTTGAAGTTT
Source organism: Omphiscola glabra (assembly GCA_964017045.1). Classification (NCBI taxonomy): domain Eukaryota; kingdom Metazoa; phylum Mollusca; class Gastropoda; family Lymnaeidae; genus Omphiscola; species Omphiscola glabra. Next base: position 6,739,996 of record OZ024802.1, read on the forward strand.
GTGAAAGAGTAAGTACGTATTTACAGTCTGCAATAAATTTTACATTTATAAAAATGCCTAGACTCTACAGTATAGAAAAAATGAATGAAAAAAACAAAGTGGGTTTTTGAAATCTCAAACTATTTTCCACCTTAAAGCCACAGTGATTCTCAGCGACGACAAGAACAGGGCAAAAACAAAAAATTCAATCATATTTTAAATTCTATATTTTGGGATTTATTGTTTTTTCTATTTACTATATCAGGTTTGGAACATGGTCACGCACGTCTATAAATAGCGTGAAGCTTTCAACAATATCTTGATCATATTACGCTAACCTGACATACAAAACATTGTTCTAAGACATTTCATTTGTTGTTCCTTATTTCAAACTCCATGTTGATGAGACGGTGACCGCTCCGTGAATGGCGTAGACTCGCAGATTAAACGTCAAAGGTTATTGGTTTCATGTGTATGGAGATCTGTGCAGAGAGTACTTCCAATAATAACACACTCACTACACCAGCGACAGCTCGCCCTGTCGGACATACAATGCAGATATCACGTGGTCAGTCCCTGTTACCCAAAATTTCGGGTAAAAACAGCAACAGAATCACGATTAACATCGGAGGTGTTAGGTAGGTATTTAAGATATGTAGGCCTATTTATAGATCTAATTCACATGTTCTTTGCGTTCATCTTTTTAAAAAAAAACATTTCTTATGCATATTACTTGCTGTATATCACCTTTCTTATGTACATTACCTTTCTTATATGTATATCACCTTTTTATGTACATCACCTTTCTTATATGTATGTCACCTTTTGTAGCAAAAAAAAAAAAAAAAAAAAAAAAAAAAAAAAAAAACAAAAACAAAAACAAACGTACCGGTACTCACATCTTGTTAATATTTAGTGAGTCATCCACAGTTTTTTTTGTAGGCAACTCTCCGGGGGGGGGGATGCCCCCAGGAGGAAGTCAAGTTCCCATCCTCGGAGAAAAATGGGTACAACAGTAACGTAAAACTATGTAGGACTGTTCAAAAGTTTCTACATTTTATTTCACACCATTTTAAAAAGAGTTGTAAATAGTAAGTCTGTGACCAATCAAAATTAACGAATTATTGCCACCAAATATCAAGGCGTTCAATAGATTTTATGATCCGGGTATTTAAGGTAAATCTAGAGAAAGTATTCGATTCCAAATATTTGAATTCATTCTGATTAAACCTACTGTCCGAACGATATGAATGCCTTTAATTTTAATATTTTAAAAATTGTTCTTGCTAAAAATATTTATACATGAGCTGCAAATGAATTTGTATGATGTCATTAAAGTGAAGATGTGCAATGTAAATTAAAACACATTTCCATTTATCAAGATTCTAGATCAAGAAAAGAATATCGTGTCTCATCGTAATTATCAAATATTGACAATCTGTTTAAACTTTCTATTACTTAATAAAACTGCAATCAACTTTTAAAGTACTGTGGGCTAAAAATGGCATCTTTCATTTAAAAAACGAACAAAAGAAACTAATATACGTTCTCGATGTAGTTTATTCCATGAGGGTTGAGATAGTTAAAAATGGAAACTTAAAAAAATAAATAAAATCAAGAAATTATTCAAGAAATTAAGATTTATCGTGCGCATACTAATGGTAGGGCCTACACGTTTCATCAAAATTATTTTTATATCGAAATATTTTGTGTGTCCTTGTGATTTCTTACGTTTGTGACATAGAGTACTGGAAAGTAAAAAGAAATTTTAAAAGAAGACACGGCTTATTTTAATTTTTCAACTGATTCACTCTTTTTAATGTTAGAGTAATAAAGATATATGTTATATCATTGCTGTGTCTGTTCATAATCTGGTCTTTTTACCAGCAGGATAGGAGGTTGAGAAGTAATAAATAATTTATTTCCATATTACCAACACTATTTTTAAAATTAAGAAATTATTTATCGTTCGCCAGCAATGGCGTAGCTATGAGTAGTGCCACCCGGAGCGAACCAAAGTTTTTGCCCTACCCCCCCCCCCATCTTTTTTTCCACAAGGCAGCCCCCATGCACCTTTTTAATGACTCCCCCCCCCCCCCAAACCGGCTCGCTGAAGAGGGGATTCAAGTAGACGTGACGTAGACCAAACATAAAATTGTCATGTTACTTGGACAATTTCGAAAAAAGACGTCGGTAGGCCGTGCGGGTGCATTCTACGACCATTACAAATCCCTGCATGCATCAATGCAACTTTCAACTGTTTATATTTCAGCCTTAGCCAAATAGCCACAGTAGTTAAATTTGAGTTTAACCTACACACATTAAAACCATGTATATATTTAAAATTATTATGAATATTTAATAACACATAATTAATTCATAATTAATATGACGGAGTAAAACTATTTTTTGACGTAATAAAAATTAATCAACAATGGGAATTACAATAAAAAGCCTCAAGAAGTTTTACTCGAACCATTCCATTCTATCAACGTCATTCGAACCAATGGCCGCTGTGTTGTGACGTCACGTAAATGTACCAACCATGACTAAAATGACGGCTGTTAAAGTTACAACTGAAGTTTAGAAATAACTTATCGCTAAGCAGGGCCGAATTTAGACTTGCTGAGGCCCTAAGCTATACAAAGTCCAAAGGCCCCCTACCGTTTCAAATTACATGAGGTGGTCAAAGAAAAATTAACATTAACAATATATAACTGGCAGATTGTGGGGCCCTAAGATGTAGCTTATTTAGCGTATAGGTAAATCCGGTACTGTCGCTAATCATAAAATCGGTACACGTGTAGCTGATCTCGCTGTCTTGATCGGTATGCCTAAACCAATTCTTTTGTAAGATTTTGAATAATAAAGAATCTATCAAATCAGCGGATGTGCTGACAGGGTCATGATACTGACCTCTTGGAGATCGAAAAGTATACAAGAGATGGCAACAAACTCCTCGTAGTTTGGATAGATGACAAACAGCTGGCTGGTGATGTGATCTCCGAGACAATAATTTGTGAGAAAGCCTATTTCCTCCACGAAATTTTAGCGAACGACCTGATACTAGTGCCTAGGAGCAGAGGCGTAGCTTAGGAGGGGCAGGGGGTACAGATGTACCCGGGCGCCAGCTAATTAGGGCAGCCAAAATGTGCTTTGGTATTATTTTATTGATGAAAATAATGGGTTTGAGAGTTGAAAAAAGGAAAAGAGGGCGCTTTAAAATGAATCTTTTCCCCGGGCGCGAATCTTGTCCCCGGGGTGCCAAACATTCTAGCTACGCCTCTGCCTAGGAGAAGCTTTAAGCCAGAAAAAAGGGTGTGGGGGGGGGGGGGGGGTTTCAAGAATTTTTAGAAAGTACTGGGATCCATAGAGTTTGGGGGATCTATGAACGGATTATTCAAGTTTCTATTATTTTAAGGAGGAAAAAAAAAAAGATTGTTTTGAAATTTGAAAGATTTCGAACTCGAACCAGGTTCTGGAATGGATTAAGTTTGGATTCCGATTCCCCGCTGTACTTTCTTGACGATGAGTATGGAACGCGACGTCGAAGATTTTGTTCAGAGCATTAAAAATGTTCCATTCATCGTCTGCCTGCACGCTTCAGCACCGATGCTCTATTTTTTTCGTTGCACATTTTGATGAAAATAACAAGCTATAGTTCGTGACCCCCCCCCCCCACCCCCCACTCCCTATTGCACCAATAAACGTAGAGAAGTCAATGAGAAACTCTAATGTGTGGATTCGTTCCTAATTTGTTGCAGATATGAGACCTACAGATCCACCTTGAAGAACATCCCGGACACACGACTGGCCTGGGTCACCAACACTACGGCCAGCAATCCAGATTACGATCCCGTGACGGGGGAATATTTCTTTGACAGACATCCGGGCATTTTCAACATGATTCTCAATTATTACAGAACGGGTGAGCTATTCATGAGGAGTTGATCAGACGAGGATTCGGGGAAATAGAAGGGGTGGGTCCATACTGCATCAGTGGGCGTAATGATATTAAGATTTTCTTCGTGTAAAATGTTACTACTATCACCCAGGCTGTCTAGGGAAAGATACACATCCTTGAGTGCCTGGAGACTCCACTGGTTTAAGCAAATGTTGGGAAAGTATGGGTGAGAAAAATCTTTGGTTACAAAAGGCGTACTTTTACTCTTTAAGTTCACATTTACTTTACCCTAAAACAACGGATCAATTCTTTTGCTGCTCTCTCGGATTCTACTTTTCAGCTAAGTGCTATTTTTTCATTTAATTCTTTTTTTTCTGTTGTTTGTTCGCTGACGAAGGCTTCCTGTCGGCACGTTCGTTGTTTTGTTGCGTTCCTTTTTTCAGGTTTTCCCATAATTTGTTTCACTTAATTTCCTTTTTTGCTAACCTGATTGCAGTCTCTCCCCCTTATTACCATTTTATATTTACGATCTACCATGGAACAGTAAAGACTTTCTGGTCTTGCAATTTTGATCAGTTGAAAGTAAATCAGGTGAAGAATGTTGATGTTGATGACGTGATTGACATTTTTTGCATCCTTGAAGACCAGGAAATTAAAGTTTTAGAACTGTAAAGTTTAATTTTTCAACAAAAAGTAATTTTATAACATTTTATAACACTCTGTTACATCTCGAATTCGATGTTTCCTTCGTATATCTTTGGTTGCTTTACCAAAACAACGATTCTATACGCGATTCTGTATGAGCAGGTTAAAATTACTCGGTGCAGGTCCTGAGGGGTGGGGTCCTGAAAATGAGGGGGGACACCCTAAGTTTGCCACACTGGGGGACACCTGGTGACGCCTCTGACACAATTTCTCAGGCTAGAAACCGAGCTTCAAACGTTAAATGAAGAATAGTGAATTTAATTATATACAAATTCTACTTTGATGTAAGCATTAATCGCTAGCTTAAGAGTTATAAATAGTGACAAGCAGAATAGTAAAGTTTATCGATAAACGTCGACAGAAAATAAGAAAATGTTTATGGTAAACAAAAGATAAGAGTTGTTTAACTGTGTTTAAAAGCTTTCTATTTCTACTCCGAACTACAACTTGGCTCTATGTGACGCCATTTACAATTTCTAACCATTATTTTTTGTGCACGTTTGATTAGAATTACTAGAATAGCTTCAACGTGCAGATGAAACTATTTTTAGGACGTGAATATTTTGGGTTCTACCTCTTGTACTGATTCCGCTCCTTTACCCCCCCCCCCCACCCTATCTCAACCGTGTTGACCAGGCAAGCTGCATGCACCAACCGATGTCTGTGGACCTTTGTTCGAAGAGGAGCTCGCCTTCTGGGGCATCGATGAGAGGCAGATAGAGCCGTGCTGCTGGACCAGCTACAGGGCCCACCGTGATGCGCAGGAAACTTTGGCAGGTTTGTCACTGCCGGGTTGTCACTGCCGGGTTGTCCTTCGGATGATCCGATATCACGTGGTCTCGGCCATCGTTACCATAACTGAAGGCTTCCATTCGTACCACAAAATCCTTATTTTGATTACTATTCTTGAATTCGTTTATCTCCGTTTTAAAGTACACGTAGTGACGTAGGCCTAAGTAATGCAGTAACCTTAAAAATAAAAATTCGATCAGTTTTAATGGACAGTTAAACTCTTTAGCTCAGTTCTACGTACCGGTATAGTTAATAGAAATGTAATGACCACCGGAGGCTCATTTTAAAATAACTTATACAATTGTTCTCATCCATCCTAGGACTGTACTAGAATTTTGAAAAAGCCTATTTATTAGTGATAGTGTCGCTACAGGTAGGCTCGTTCATTGATCACTAGTCTACAGATGGGTATACATTCATTGATCACTAGTCTACAGATGGGTATACATTCAATGATCACTAGTCTACAGATGGGTATACATTAATTGATCACTAGTCTACAGATGGGTATACATTCATTGATCAATATTCTACAGATGGGTATACATCATTGATTCCTAGTCTACAGATGGGTATACATTCATTGATCAATATTCTACAGATGGGTATACATCATTGATTCCTAGTCTACAGATGGGTATACATTGAATGATCACTAGTCTACAGATGGGTATACATTCAATGATCACTAGTCTACATATAGGTATACATTCATTGATCACTTTTCGTTTTAAAAAATATTTTATTGACCTTGATAGGATCAGTGGGTGGGGGTGGGTTTTCTTGATTACAAATTTGGAGGGTGGCGCCATCTGGGCATTAACAGTTTCTGTAACAAATCCGCTCAAACTTAAAATTTTAACGTAGCTTCTCTCCATGAAAACAAAGTTTGGTTGGCCGATTAACATACAGATGCAATATTTAAGTTGTTGACCAAATTCACAATTAAGATATCGAGCAGGACAAGCAGCAACACCGTTGTTTTGCTTTGTAATCAGAGACGAGTTTTATCTCGTTATCTCCCTTAGAAGTAATCAGACGACCAGGCAAAAAAACTAAACATAGAAAATCAATTCTTGTAACAAATCTAATCGCATTATATTAAAAAAATTTAAAAATAAATGTTTTCTTCATAGAGTTTGACAACGAAAACAACGAAGATGATGTGGACGAGGAGAGCCACGAAGATGAGATCGCCAGGAGGTTTGGTCTCGTCCACCAGGTGACCAAGGTGGAGAAGGCGTGGTACGTCAGGTGGAGGGAGGGGTGGTACGACCGATGGAGACCCAAAGTCTGGACGGTGTTGGAAGATCCTACGTCATCAACACCGGCCAAAGTAAGTTATAGTTTCTGACCGATTTCAATAAATCATGAGCTAACAAAATAAAATAAAGTGAAGGCAATGAATGCACTCATCAACCTGTAGAATCAATTGATGTGTCGTCTTCATTATTTTTTCAAACGCCGATGAACGGATGCAGAGATCAAAATATTATATCATGTTTATTTATTGAACAAAACCATACCCAAAAATATTAATGAATCACTAGAAAATGTGTCCGAGAAAGAGAAATGAAGAGCGATGAAGGTAGATGAAGAGAGATGAAAGCGGAGAGGAGATTTTCAATAAAATTGAGATTTTTCAGAATTTCAGAAGTGGGCAAATAGTTACACAAATTTTATAAAAATGTGTTTGTAAAAATCTCAAAGTATTAAAACCTTGAAAACCATTCTAGAAATGGCATGACCACAAATGATTTTGTTGTAGACACTCGTTAAGCTTCATAGACGCATTTACCTGTAGGTAACGTATAACAGGCTACCAGATATGTGTACGAAGCTAATTTATCCAACGGAAAATTGTTCAACTTAAGTTTGTTCAACGGAAGATTGTTCAGATGAAGTTTGTTCGAACTGATATTTTTTCGAAAAGGACATTTGTTTGCTTGTTAGTTTGCTTTCATACAAATTTACGGATACGCCTAACACACGCTCATTATAGTTGCACGCAAAGTGATTTTTTAAAAATTGGACTTATGAACAAAATATAGTATAGAGACGTGTGCTTATTAGGTAAGATTGTTTAGTTCCAAAATTCAACGACTCCATGTGAATTACTTTAAAACACTAAACACTTATTCACGCTACAGAATCTTCTAACTATTATTATTATTTTTTATTATTATATTTTTTTTTGGGGGGGGGGGGGGATACCAGTAGTGAAAGAAAAACCATGGTCAATGAACCAAACATGCATGCCATGCTTGAAATAACACGAATGAGAACAACAAGGAGGGAGGAACAACAAGGAGGGAGGAACAACAAGGAGGGAGGAACAACAAGGAGGGAGGAACAACAAGGAGGGAGGAACAACAAGGAGGGAGGAACAACAAGGAGGGAGGAACAACAAGGAGGGAGGAACAACAAGGAGGGAGGAACAACAAGGAGGGAGGAACAACAAGGAGGGAGGAACAACATATAATGTAAGTCAATCCCAAGCTTGTGGACTGGAGTTCAGCCCCCCCCCCCCCAGAAAACATCAGCAGCATCCCGGGTGGATGGGACTCGTTAACCTTGATGGCAGCTCATCTAAGACAAGGCGAGCTCTGAAATTAAACCCGGGGATGGAGTCCCGTAGGCGGCATGACATTGACACAAAGTAAATTCCGACAATTCCTGCGACGTGCAACGCATAATACGACAGTGAAACACACAAGATACGTCGACTGAATCCTGGTTTATGCAGTCCTCTTGACTAAGTCTTGCCATTGGATCAAATAGACAAGGATGGGAGAGTGAGTCTTGACCAAGTCTTGCCATTGGATCAAATAGGAAAGGACGAGAGAGTGAGTCTTCACTAAGTCTTGCCATTGTATCAAATAGGCAAGGTCGAGAGAGTGAGTCTTCACTAAGTCTTGCCATTGTATCAAATAGGCAAGGTCGAGAGAGTGAGTCTTCACTAAGTCTTGCCATTGTATCAAATAGGCAAGGTCGAGAGAGTGAGTCTTCACTAAGTCTTGCCATTTTATCAAATAGGCAAGGTCGAGAGAGTGAGTCTTCACTAAGTCTTGCCATTGTATTAAATAGGCAAGGTCGAGAGAGTGAGGCTGGCGAATGAAGCAACTCCCCCTTCACTTAAAACAAAATACATCTCAAGTCAAGGGCACTAATCAAGTCGAAGCCTCGATCATCTTCGCATGCAAAGGACGAATACTAATAATAGTATTATTATTATGTAATATATTATCAATAAGTGAGACAGAAATAACGATAGCAATGACATAATCTTCTAACGCTATCCACGCAGGTCGTCACCGTGATTACCTCTCTGTTTGTCCTGCTCTCCATCGCCACGTTCTGTGCCGAGACACACCCATTGTTCCGGATCAACAAGGTGAACATTTTGTCTTGTCAGAAAAATAATATTATTTTGTTCATTTGCTTCACTAATGACGAATGTTTGGAATACATGGATGAAATTTATGTGTCGTGTTTATATCATATTATGTTTATGTCATTTAAATACTTTCGTCCTATTTTGACGCCGCTAGCAGAGGCGTATCTAGAGTGTTTGGCGTCAGGGGATAAAATGTATTTTAACCCTGAAAACCATTATTTTTTTACCTTTAAATACCATCAAACCCCATTTAGCCCCCCCCCCCTTTTGCTAGTCTGGCGCCCCGGGACATATGTGCAATCTGCCACCCCTTAGCTACGCCCCTGGCCACTGTCAATTGGCATGCCCCCGCCCCAAAAAAACTGAAATGACCTCGGGGGGGGGGGATGTCTGAAAGAAACACTAACCTGGCTACGTCAAGCGTTATCCAACCTTTATCGTGCACGAACATGTTTCTATGGTTGGCCAAAGACGATTTCGCATGTGTTAAATCTCAAGAATTGTATTCGATTTTCTAGAACTAATTCTGCGCCTGCTGGGGAGAACGTGTGTGATACTCTATTTAAAAAAAACATCTGGCCAACCAGATTCGTCTTCCTCGTTCATTTAAAAAAAAAAAAAAACGTCAACATTTGCTAACAGCCGATAGCAAAACTGTGTTCATTGGTACCGTCTCGTTCAAGCTAAAAGGGTCGGTTCACACCATCAAAATTTTCCTTCAAACATTTGATGCAATTCGTGCATGAAGCCTTGTCACAACTTTCAAATTACTATTTGATCAAATTCCCCCAAAAAATAAACAACGCACAAAATAGTGCGTTCATACAACAATTTGAAGCGAAATTTGATCGTGTGAACTGACGCTATCTCGGCCCCGGAAAATAGTGTTCATCTATGAACAGCTGAGAGTGAGAGACCCATTTCCAACTACAAGTGCCCAACATATCTTCATTAAATCTACAGTGAACACGCGACGACTTGAGATGTGCACCGTTGACAAGTATGCAGTCATGATGCGGGAGTTACAGTGCTATTAATTTTGGAGCGTAATGGACAATACATAACATGGGCATTTTCTCTCTCTCTCTCTCGATCCTTCTGACTGCCAGGAAAACATGACTTTGCCAAGTTCAGCGACGGTCAAGGACAGCCAGCAGCTGACGGAACCCTACTTATTTCTCAAAGTGTTTGAGGCCGCTTGTATGGTATACTTCACCTTTGACCTTCTTGTCAGGTTCTGCTTCTGCCCGGATAAGTATGTGTACATGTTTGCACATGTGTCTGTGTGTATTTATCTCTGCATCTACGTGCCTATATCTTGAGAGTTGACTGTTGAAGCTTTTACACGAAAACAAAGGACATTTTTGGAGCGCATATCCCCTAACCAAGATAATTCACAATTCATTTCCACTGTGTTCTAATCTAATAAATCCGCACAAGAAATATAGGGGGGAAAAAAACGAAACAAAGAATTCTTGCAGTTAAAAACCTTGTGTCATAATATTTTGTTCCTGTGCATTCTCACTCCTAAAATGCATGTTAATTTTTCATAATGTCATCACTGATTGAGAAATAATTTTTAATAAAAACAAACCAAGGTTGCTTTACAATAAGAATATTTGCCATATAAAAATCAATTATATTTCCTTTAAAATATTGTTTTTCGTAGATCATATATTCAAAGTTACTCGGGTTAGGGCCGCCCACCCGGGGTGGGCCAAGAGTTTGTCCGAGCCCTCGTGAAAAACTCCACGGTTGTCATAAATGACACCCCACAATAAGTATGATAAAAAATGGGGCCGCCCCTACACATTTTTTCTACGCTAATGCGACGTATAGAAATACAGACGCTGAAAGAATTTTGTTTTATTTGTTTTTTGTTGTATTTTTTGGAGCGGGGGTATCATTTTGTTTTAACTACATATGATATAATTCGAAACAAGTAAATGGAGGGTGCTGCAATGCTTGAAATATTCAAATGTATCTTCAGGCAAAACCTTCTATCCAATTTCTGCTCCCAAGCAAAATGAAAAGTAGATACATTTCGGTTCAAATATGTCGAAGACTAACAAAGCTTGACGTCTTCAAAAAGACTCCCAGATCCATTCTTGAAATGATCAGCCAAATTGAGCATAATGCAAATATAAAAACTAATTAACAATAATTGTTTATAATAATAATAATAAAAAACACGTTAAAATTGTTAGGATTTCTTCCTATTGGTTTTACATCTTAGAGGTAAGCACGTCCTTCAAGCTCAAACAGTTTTTGACGTCATGTCCGTCCTTCCATTCTACATCCGGGTGACAGTTGTGGCTATTGATCCGGACTTTGCGGTGTCTGACGGACTCTACTTCCTCAACTCCTTCAGGTAAATTGTCTCACAAATTAATGGCAGTCAATTATATCTCACAAATTGATGGCAGTCAATTATGTCGACAGGTTTTGAAAACTTTTCCCCCAATTTATGTCAAACTTTCAAACCCCACCCCCCCCCCAATACACTAATAAATTCAATTTCCACCACCCATCCCATCAAAGAAATCAAGTAATGGTCACCATGGTCATTTCTCAGGTCCAAGAACCAATTGACGGTACTGTTCTGAACATTTAAAACTATAGCTCTTCAAACGCGAAATCGTTTTATATGGCTTTACATTTTTTTTTAAAATTAATTTTATTTATAGAAAAGTAGCAGTTTATGTTGACGTCATCTTACCGTGACACATCCCCCCCATTGCTGCTACTTGTCAAACTTTTTTCAAAAAATTCCCCACCCCCAATACACATTTTGTTGACGTAATGTATGTACGACTCCCTTTTATTGTCAAATTGTTATCACTCCCGTTATATTTCATCCATTTTCTATAACCCAATTTGCATCCTCGTCTTTAGACTCATCATGATTTTTCGCATCCTCAAACTGACCCGACATTTTAGTGGCTTTAAGATCTTGGGTCACACGCTGAAGGCCAGCGCCAAGGAGCTGCTGCTGATGATACTCCTCCTGTCAATAGGTGTCCTCACCTTCGCTTGTCTCATTTACTACGCAGAACAGGTAAAACGTATTTAATCATCCATCAGTGGCTGTCAAAGAGAGACCAAACCAAAACCTTTTCATTTCATTGTGTGGCTGGCAAAGAGAGACCAAACCAAAACCTTTTCATGCTTTGTGTGGCTGGCAAAGAGAGACCAAACCAAAACCTTTTCATGCTTTGTGTGGCTGGCAAAGAGAGACCAAACCAAAACCTTTTCATGCTTTGTGTGGCTGGCAAAGAGAGACCAAACCAAAACCTTTTCATGCTTTGTGTGGCTGGCAAAGAGAGACCAAACCAAAACCTTTTCATGCTTTGTGTGGCTGGCAAAGAGAGACCAAACCAAAACCTTTTCATTTCATTGTGTGACCATCGGGTCTCAAATGAGTCCAGCGTCTCGTTGAAACAAGAGACTTTGACTTGAGGTTGGTGGTTAGGAGCCTTGAAACTTCTGATATAACCACTTTGGTGGTTAGGGGCCTTGAAATGTCTAATATAACCAGTTTGGTGGTTAGGAGGCATGAAACGTCTAATATAACCAGTTTGGTGGTTTGGAGCCATGAAACGTCCAATTATAATATAACCAGTTTGGTGGGCGGCCTAGTCAACCGTCGCACTGAAGATTAAGGGGGTGGGGGGCCCACAGTTGAGTAGTTCACTGAATGTTTATGACCAGTAAACCTCAGGAAGTTTTATTTAAACAAAATGTTAAAGAATGCAATTTCCGTGTCTGTAAATAATATTTGTTTGTTGGTTTGGTTTGGGGCTGGGGGGGGGGGGGATTTTGACTTTTTTGAAAACCAATAAAACATGTATTTCTTAAACAAAAAAGGGAGGAAACGCCCCAGGTTTAACTCACCCCCTTTCCCTAAATCCAAACCCGACACCCTTCGCTACAATAGAAATGATGACAAAACAAGTTTATGTTTTCACATTCAGGTCGTTGAAGGGTCAGCCAACGATTTCAAGAACATTCCCCGCGGTTTCTGGTGGGCTGTGGTTACCATGACGACGCTGGGCTACGGTGACATGTACCCCAGGACCGCCCTGGGATATCTCGTTGGCGCCGGGTGTGCTCTGTGCGGCCTGCTCATGCTGGCCCTGCCTGTCCCCGTCATCGTGAACAACTTCACCCTGTACTACTCACACGCCCAGGCCAAACTGAAACTGCCGAAGAAGGCCAGGTGTGTATTGTGTCTGCAGACGTGATCATTTGTTTCCGTTTTACAGCCAGACAGTGGCTGTTAATTTTTCAGAACATTTTTTTGCTCAACCTGTGAATTGCGACCCCTTTTGGGGATGGTCGAACGACCCTTGTACAGGGGTCGCCTAAGACCATTGGAAAACGCATAATTATGTAGCAGCAACGAGGATAATTTATGGTTGGTTGGGGAGAGGGTCATCACGGGGAACTATATTAAAGGGTCGTGGCATTAGAAAGGTTGAGAACCACTGTTTCAGAAAACAGTAGTGAAGCCCTGTTTTTTCCGACTCAACATTTAGTATTATCCATTCTAAAATGTTCTTGGATAATATACAACTAGAACATTATCAACGTTTTTGAAAGCATCAGTTGCCGCCAAGGTTAAGAGCTGCCCTTCCGCCTCTCTTTGTTCATGTGGAAGTTTAATGAAATTGTCGCTAAAAGAAAATCAATGATGGAAAACACTTTTAAAAAAAATAAATTCATGACTAGCCCTGAACAAGATTAATATTAATAGAGCTGGGTGTTAGTGGAATCTATGTTGTTACAGTTATAGCTATATTTATTTAACAAGACAAATTAAACAACTCCTAACAACTAAGTTTTTTGTTGTATAAATCCAAGTTATAAACATTTTAAAAATTCTTTTATATCAATATTCTAATGTCCCATCCGCTTTTACACAGCAGATTTATTTCACTGTTTAGAAAAACAAAAGAAAATATGATGCAGCAAACGCACTTGCGATGTTTTTGTTTTTGTTTTTTAATTTTTTTTATAAAGAATCTCATTTAGTGCATTTATTGGGAATTTTATTTTGTGAAATCAGTTTTTATCGTATTTCCGTCAACTTCCCCTTGAGAAACGGGAAAAACCGGATTTTTTCGGGGGGGGGGGGGGGGGGGACTGGGTTGTGGGGCTGAAAATTTGATCAATGTGCTGTCTTCGGCGACGGGTCTATATGCCAAGTTTCAGCTCGATAGGTTGACGGGAAATAGGTCAATTAGCCGTCCGAAGATTTTTGCCAACCAGAAACACACGAACAAAAGTGAAGTTAATATAGAGGATTTTTCTAAAAATGTGGACAGATAATGGTTTTCATTCTATAACGTTAAAATTGGCTATTTTATGGGAATAATAAACAACCAAAAAAAATAAAATAATAAACAACACATTGGATGAGGTAGTTTATCACACTTTTCGTTGAAAAATCTTGGACGATTTAGACTTGAAAATTAATGTCCTGAAATTATGTGAGGGAATTTTGAATTTGTATCTCGGTAGATAGCTAGGCTACGGCATTGTGGGTCGTAACTTGTTTTATTTGAACGTAGATTTGGATTGAATTAGTTTCCTTGGGGAATCTAACAGTTCAAACATCTCTCAGAAACACGCTAGTGGGCGCTGCAGATGCTCTCAAGTCTTCGGTATCAGATCCAGAGAGTTGTCCCCCTTCACTCACGGGCAGTAACTCGTCGCTGATGTCTGCATCTGCTCCCATCACGACCACCACACGTCGAGACAGCATGAAGCAGCCACCAGAAGACCGTGGGAGCCTTGATAGTGGCTACAAGGCCGGTGAGTTGTGCAATTATTTCCGGGTTATCACAGGTCTGTATATCCGATGAATGATTGGTGCTTTTATTGCTTATCCAGTGACCATTCGCATCCACCGTTTCGCCGGCGCCATTTCATTTCCAGGACTTTGTCCGCCAGCCATTTTGCCGTCAAAGATATAGAAATTATTTTTAAGTAAAAGTGATCACCAGGGCCGGCTCAAGAAAGGGGGGGGGGGTACGATGAGCTATCTTCACACAGGCGACAAGGCGCAGAAAAATTTGTTTTCTGAACTCTTCCCATAATTTTCCAGAGGGCGACAATTGCCTATTTTCACCCAACCTAAAGATGTCTAGCGCCGGCACTGGGGATAATATAGTTGTAGAGATGATTAAAATGATGTTAAAACTTAAAAAACGTATTCAGTAGAGCTTCGATATTTCGAATGTCGATTATCCGTAACGTTGGTTATCCGAACTCCTAATGTTTTTATTTTGTATATTTTTAAAGAGTTTATTTCTTCTACTCGCATTTTTATCTTGTTGGTCCATCGTTATTTGTTAGTTGACACGCGTGACCCTCTCGTTTGGTCGATTTCAGTCGTCTGCGTGGACGTGGTGAACTGTAAGGTCACATCTGAGTTAAGGACACACAACTCTGGTATGCTGTGTCGAGGAAAGGGTGGGATTTGGGGGGGTGGGGTGGGGGTGGGTGAGATGGGGGTGGGGGTGAGAGATGGGGAAGTAAGAAAAGGTGTTTAAAAAACCAGCAACACTACCATTTCGCTTACAATAACCATCGGTCCAAATTGTAGGATTTTGGGATGGGATGGGGGAAGGTATTGGGACTGGGCATTTCGGCATTTAGACTCAGATCAACAGACGGTAAGCAGTCGTTAATTTCTTCTTTTTAGTTTTACGCCTGGGTGAAGAGCTGTAAGTGGGTAAGTCATGCAAACGGAATTTTGCCAGCATTCTTTAATAAAAAAAAATATATATATTAAAAAAAGTCTTCTTTTGTTGATAATTTACAGATTAAAATTTTCATTCTAGAAACTAGAAATTGTTTTTTTAAAGAAAATATTTCTTCTACACTTAAGTCTAATCATTTGGCTTCATAGGGTGCCTTACTAACCTTCTGCACATAATTTCTCGCATAATGAACTTCAAGAAAAATGTATACTACTTAGTGCGCTTAAACTCGTTTTTGAAAGGAATTAAAATTTAAAAAAAAATGGTTTTTATTTTAAAAATATTCGTACGTAATGCGCATGGCATTGGAGAATGGTTTATAACGAATATCGAAACACAACCCCGCCCTTGTCGGACAATTCATTCTCTAATAAATAGGATGGGCCCTATAAGACCGGTAGGTCTCCGAGTAGTTGGAAGTGTGGTGCAGACGTAATCGTCTGTGTACAACGATGGTGGTACAAAATATTGCGACTGTGTACATGTTTTGGTTTAATGTGCCACCCCCATGCTTTTATTACATTATTCTAGAAGGTTCGATTTTGTTCTATACTCTTTTATTTTAAAGATTTTATAAATGCCCTTAACATGTTTATTATGTTTCCTCAGTGTGTTTCCTAGAATGTAATGGAATAATAATTGAAGATAATTTTGAAAGCTTCTAGAGCGTTCCATATTAATTGTTATTACATTACGTGTATTATGGCTTAAATTATATGCATACATAAAGTGGAAGGCTTAGATTATGGTATTGGTATGCACGACTACGTGTTTTGATGGATCTTGGCCAAAGTTGGTAAACATATCCGTCATAATCCCACCGGGAACGTGATCGCAACGAGGAACATGATCCTAAAAGGGAAGGGGATCCAAAGGAGAAAATGTGATCCCATCTGGTAACAGTATCAAAACAGAGAATAGATCACACCGTCAAGGGGATCTCACGGGGAACTGGGTCCAACAAGGAACGGTATCACTTCGGGGAAAGGGATCTTGAGAACGGAATGCCGATGTGTATCGGATCCCATTAGGAAAAGGATCCTACCGTAAAAAAAGGTTTCCATCGGGAACGGGATCCCATCGAGTTATGGGATTCCATTTGGAAACCAGATCGCATCGGAATCAGGATCTCATCAGGAAAGGGATCCCCACGGGAAATGGAATCACATTTGAAAATAGGACCACATGGCCCACTTAGAACAGGATCCCTTCAGGTTCGGAATTTAATCGGGATCCCATCGGGATCCCACTGGGATCGTATTTTATAATGATGTATTTCAGAGGAGAAAATAATATAATTTTTTTTCCTTAGCAATGTGTTTTTAGAGACCCCTTAATTTCCATGTTAGCTAAAATGCTGTATAATTCTTTTTTCCGAATGCAATTCGGACCACGCCGGGTATATTGACTAGTATATAATACATATTGTTATCTCCGTGATTTGAACAAGAGCAATTATTAAGAAAGTGAAGCTCATCATTTGTAATGTTCACTATTATGTTTGCCCCACAGTCGATAGCTCCACCTTTTTGTGCTGTTTAAATTTAAATGTATTTAAAGCTACTCGGAAATGGGTTAAAGATAATTATAAAGTTACATCATTGGAAATTTGCTCAACTGTCTTATTGAGTATATCTGTGATTGTGTGTGTAAATCTGTGATTGTGTATGTAAATATTTGATTGTGTGTGTAAATATGTGATTGTGTATGTAAATATGTGATTGTGTGTGTAAATCTGTGATTGTGTATGTAAATCTGAACTAAACCAATAATTTCAGGAAGTCAACAAGATGTAAACGTTGGTATAAGTGTTATTTTCACTGATGAAATCGACGTGTTGGGGAACAAATCTCCGAAAAAATCCCAAAGTATGAGGACCCTCACCACCAACCATTCTAAACAGTCCGCGAAAGAGGGATCGGGCCACAACAAGTTAGGTGATGTTTCCAGAAATAATCACTTAACACTAACCCCTCTTCTTCAAAACGGCCACAGTAATATCAGAGGAACGTCCACACATTCCAAGGTAATAGCCAATCAAAGAACAGAAACTGATCACGTCATGGTTGGTAAGGGAGAGCATCGAACAAAGGAGACGATTTCAGGCAGCGGCACAAAATCTCGAAGCAACAGAAACGGACGCAAGTTATCCGACACTGGTAGGCTAATCATTAATTGTTGTGTTTTGTATATGATCAATAAAATACCTTTAAAATGATGTTACGTTAGCAACATTGTGAGCTCCAAATCAAATCTCTTTTTGACAGTACCGGTAGTTATAAATAGAAGGTCCATATTTACTCCAGTTCGAGGCTATGTTATATAATAAAAGCATTTCGATCTCCACTAGTTATCAGATTATGTGACCTTCTAGTTTACACCATCCATGTCCATATTTTTAACTAACTAACGGACTTTAAAAAAAAAAGAAAGAGGGTTTTGAGTGCCACATTGCCCTTGGGCGGGACCATGAGAATGGAGCAAAGAGGGCAGTCCCCTGGGTGCCAAAGCCAAAAGCGTCTAGATATGACCTTAATGGTGAATTTAAATATAAAATCCCATATGCGGTACCTGTAACAGACAAAGACAAGGGGGCGCTAAAAATAGTCTTTTTTACTGACCCGTTTAAAAGGGGGGGGGGGTCATTTTTTATGTGGGTTGCTGTGACTTACACTTACAGCTATAGTCGTTCTGAAATATTACAGAATTGTTCTAATGTTATCTCCACTGTTAACAAAATGTTACATCAAGCGGTTGTGGTGCAAACAATAACCCACTTGAGTAACTACTGTTTGCAATTACTGGATGGCGCCCAGTGACCTACATTCGTGTTGTATTTATTTTATTTTGTTTATGCATTCGCCATTTCAAAGTGTACTCGTTAAAATTTAACACATGGCGCCTGGTGAAAGATAAAATTTGTCATAGGCGCTGGGAATCGAAAAATTCTAAGATCCACTGGCGTTGCCGAACAAAATACGTCACACGCCTGTTGAACATTGACAATAATTCAAACAAAACGTTGATTGATTTTTTTTATATACATGATTCGAGAATAATTAATATGATATTTTAGACTGTCAGAATTTCAAGATGATTGTTGTAAAATTTTTGAATAAATGCTCGTACTCTCTACGCAAAATCGACAACGGTCATTCACAAGAGTGTGTACGTACCATATGGATGGCCCCATTAGAACAATTTGACCAACTAAATATTTAAATGCCGAAACAAACCAAATACCGTTATCCATTTGACTCACCTCTATCATGCAAATTAGCAACGTTTGGGAAATTACATCTGTTGGTGGGGTAGAGCACGACCTACGAGATCTCTAGTGGGTCATGGGTAGCGGTGCTGGATATACACGCATTAATTAAACAATATTTTCATATCCCCACGTCTGAATATATGAAGGCATTCTGACTGGATTCCCATGCCTGAATATATGAAGGCATTCTGACTGGATCCCCATGTCTGAAAATATGATTTATGAAGGCATTCTGACTGGAGTTCAAGGTCAAATGTATTCCAAATTGAACATTTCAGTGATCTCCCTTTCTCATACGGTACGGTATATTCTGCAGTACCCGGCAGTAAATTTACAGAAATTCATTTACATCAGGATGATAACAATAACACATGTGAAATCTTTCATTTAAGGTTATCACGACAGACGGCGCTCCTTGTTTCCTGTGCATATGGCAGACATAGATGTTTGATGGCATCCTGTTCACACGGCCACCAGTGGGGCACACAAGCTTATGGGGTGTAAGTGTAAGAGAAGTGACCTTCAGTGTCACAGTGATATTGGTTGACTGGTATTGTAAAGGGCAATGGCTAATGTAATGTCTTGGAGACTTGGAGCTATTTGTTGCAGACATTATTTTGCCATTTGGAATAATAAATCAAATGTTTTTCATAGTTATTATCTTAGTAATAATTATTGCTTAATTAAAAACTTGGATTGAATTTGAATGTGATGTCTCTTAGTTTTATATTATTAGTTACAGAATTTCATTTTGCTTTTTTAAAATTCCTCATTCTTTAATCAACCATAGACTTCCTGTAAAATTTCACAATTCACAATCATTTCCCATGGCTAGCTAAAATAGAATAAAGGATTAGCCATTGGGCACCCATCCTGGCATGGTTTATTCGATCTAAACAACTAATTTTGACATACTGAATGGTTTGGTAATTAGAGGCATACTAAACTTTTACCGAAAGTTGCCATATGATCACTTATGACACAGGAACAGAAAAGTTAACTTTGGGTTGATTTTCAGTTTCAGACAAAAGTAATTTAGGCTTTTGGTCATCTACCAGACTGCCACTCTGTCTGTCAGCTGACAATTTGTTATTCATTATTGCTCGACGTCTTGCTTTTATCGCATAATCCTCTGCGAACACTGCTCATCGCTGCATGATGACCAATTCGTCTAATATTTCCATAAATAAAATTACAATTTGGCTTAGGCCATTAGTTTTGTTCAAAAAGTAAATATATTTAGGAAATGGTAATATTTCTATTATTATTTTTGTTTTAATTTCAAAAAATTAAAATAGGAGAACGCTGGGTTTATTCAGTTCATTCATGTTGATTTATCATCATTATCATGCTCATAAATGTCGTTGGCAAAGGTAAATAGTAACAAAAAAATCTAAGGGAATGGTAACGTTTCTATTTTTATTTGTTAAAAAAAAAATTAAAAAATTAGGCAACTCTGAGGCTTATTTAACTCATTCCATTCATTAGCTGACATTCATCATGCTCATAAATACTCTGAGGCTTATTTAACTCATTCCATTCATTAGCTGACATTCATCATGCTCATAAATACTCTGAGGCTTATTTAACTCATTCCATTCATTAGCTGACATTCATCATGCTCATAAATACTCTGAGGCTTATTTAACTCATTCCATTCATTAGCTGACATTCATCATGCTCATAAATACTCTGAGGCTTATTTAACTCATTCCATTCATTAGCTGACATTCATCATGCTCATAAATACTCTGAGGCTTATTTAACTCATTCCATTCATTAGCTGACATTCATCATGCTCATAAATACTCTGAGGCTTATTTAACTCATTCCATTCATTAGCTGACATTCATCATGCTCATAAATACTCTGAGGCTTATTTAACTCATTCCATTCATTAGCTGACATTCATCCATGCTCATAAATACTCTGAGGCTTATTTAACTCATTCCATTCATTAGCTGACATTCATCATGCTCATAAATACTCTGAGGCTTATTTAACTCATTCCATTCATTAGCTGACATTCATCATGCTCATAAATACTCTGAGGCTTATTTAACTCATTCCATTCATTAGCTGACATTCATCATGCTCATAAATACTCTGAGGCTTATTTAACTCATTCCATTCATTAGCTGACATTCATCATGCTCATAAATACTCTGAGGCTTATTTAACTCATTCCATTCATTAGCTGACATACATCATCATGCTCATAAATACTCTGAGGCTTATTTAACTCATTCCATTCAGTAGCTGACATTCATCATGCTCATAAATACTCTGAGGCTTATTTAACTCATTCCATTCATTAGCTGACATTCATCATGCTCATAAATACTCTGAGGCTTATTTAACTCATTCCATTCAGTAGCTGACATTCATCATGCTCATAAATACTCTGAGGCTTATTTAACTCATTCCATTCATTAGCTGACATTCATCATGCTCATAAATACTCTGAGGCTTATTTAACTCATTCCATTCATTAGCTGACATTCATCATGCTCATAAATACTCTGAGGCTTATTTAACTCATTCCATTCATTAGCTGACATTCATCATGCTCATAAATACTCTGAGGCTTATTTAACTCATTCCATTCATTAGCTGACATTCATCATGCTCATAAATACTCTGAGGCTTATTTAACTCATTCCATTCAGTAGCTGACATTCATCATGCTCATAAATACTCTGAGGCTTATTTAACTCATTCCATTCATTAGCTGACATTCATCATGCTCATAAATTACTCTGAGGCTTATTTAACTCATTCCATTCAGTAGCTGACATTCATCATGCTCATAAATACTCTGAGGCTTATTTAACTCATTCCATTCAGTAGCTGACATTCATCATGCTCATAAATACTCTGAGGCTTATTTAACTCATTCCATTCATTAGCTGACATTCATCATGCTCATAAATACTCTGAGGCTTATTTAACTCATTCCATTCATTAGCTGACATTCATCATGCTCATAAATACTCTGAGGCTTATTTAACTCATTCCATTCAGTAGCTGACATTCATCATGCTCATAAATACTCTGAGGCTTATTTAACTCATTCCATTCATTAGCTGACATTCATCATGCTCATAAATACTCTGAGGCTTATTTAACTCATTCCATTCAGTAGCTGACATTCATCATGCTCATAAATACTCTGAGGCTTATTTAACTCATTCCATTCATTAGCTGACATTCATCATGCTCATAAATACTCTGAGGCTTATTTAACTCATTCCATTCAGTAGCTGACATTCATCATGCTCATAAATACTCTGAGGCTTATTTAACTCATTCCATTCATTAGCTGACATTCATCATGCTCATAAATACTCTGAGGCTTATTTAACTCATTCCATTCATTAGCTGACATTCATCATGCTCATAAATACTCTGAGGCTTATTTAACTCATTCCATTCAGTAGCTGACATTCATCATGCTCATAAATACTCTGAGGCTTATTTAACTCATTCCATTCATTAGCTGACATTCATCATGCTCATAAATACTCTGAGGCTTATTTAACTCATTCCATTCATTAGCTGACATTCATCATGCTCATAAATACTCTGAGGCTTATTTAACTCATTCCATTCATTAGCTGACATTCATCATGCTCATAAATACTCTGAGGCTTATTTAACTCATTCCATTCAGTAGCTGACATTCATCATGCTCATAAATACTCTGAGGCTTATTTAACTCATTCCATTCAGTAGCTGACATTCATCATGCTCATAAATACTCTGAGGCTTATTTAACTCATTCCATTCAGTAGCTGACATTCATCATGCTCATAAATACTCTGAGGCTTATTTAACTCATTCCATTCATTAGCTGACATTCATCATGCTCATAAATACTCTGAGGCTTATTTAACTCATTCCATTCATTAGCTGACATTCATCATGCTCATAAATACTCTGAGGCTTATTTAACTCATTCCATTCATTAGCTGACATTCATCATGCTCATAAATACTCTGAGGCTTATTTAACTCATTCCATTCATTAGCTGACATTCATCATGCTCATAAATACTCTGAGGCTTATTTAACTCATTCCATTCATTAGCTGACATTCATCATGCTCATAAATACTCTGAGGCTTATTTAACTCATTCCATTCAGTAGCTGACATTCATCATGCTCATAAATACTCTGAGGCTTATTTAACTCATTCCATTCATTAGCTGACATTCATCATGCTCATAAATACTCTGAGGCTTATTTAACTCATTCCATTCATTAGCTGACATTCATCATGCTCATAAATACTCTGAGGCTTATTTAACTCATTCCATTCATTAGCTGACATTCATCATGCTCATAAATACTCTGAGGCTTATTTAACTCATTCCATTCAGTAGCTGACATTCATCATGCTCATAAATACTCTGAGGCTTATTTAACTCATTCCATTCATTAGCTGACATTCATCATGCTCATAAATTACTCTGAGGCTTATTTAACTCATTCCATTCAGTAGCTGACATTCATCATGCTCATAAATACTCTGAGGCTTATTTAACTCATTCCATTCAGTAGCTGACATTCATCATGCTCATAAATACTCTGAGGCTTATTTAACTCATTCCATTCATTAGCTGACATTCATCATGCTCATAAATACTCTGAGGCTTATTTAACTCATTCCATTCATTAGCTGACATTCATCATGCTCATAAATACTCTGAGGCTTATTTAACTCATTCCATTCAGTAGCTGACATTCATCATGCTCATAAATACTCTGAGGCTTATTTAACTCATTCCATTCATTAGCTGACATTCATCATGCTCATAAATACTCTGAGGCTTATTTAACTCATTCCATTCATTAGCTGACATTCATCATGCTCATAAATACTCTGAGGCTTATTTAACTCATTCCATTCATTAGCTGACATTCATCATGCTCATAAATACTCTGAGGCTTATTTAACTCATTCCATTCAGTAGCTGACATTCATCATGCTCATAAATACTCTGAGGCTTATTTAACTCATTCCATTCATTAGCTGACATTCATCATGCTCATAAATACTCTGAGGCTTATTTAACTCATTCCATTCAGTAGCTGACATTCATCATGCTCATAAATACTCTGAGGCTTATTTAACTCATTCCATTCAGTAGCTGACATTCATCATGCTCATAAATACTCTGAGGCTTATTTAACTCATTCCATTCATTAGCTGACATTCATCATGCTCATAAATACTCTGAGGCTTATTTAACTCATTCCATTCATTAGCTGACATTCATCATGCTCATAAATACTCTGAGGCTTATTTAACTCATTCCATTCATTAGCTGACATTCATCATGCTCATAAATACTCTGAGGCTTATTTAACTCATTCCATTCATTAGCTGACATTCATCATGCTCATAAATACTCTGAGGCTTATTTAACTCATTCCATTCAGTAGCTGACATTCATCATGCTCATAAATACTCTGAGGCTTATTTAACTCATTCCATTCAGTAGCTGACATTCATCATGCTCATAAATACTCTGAGGCTTATTTAACTCATTCCATTCATTAGCTGACATTCATCATGCTCATAAATACTCTGAGGCTTATTTAACTCATTCCATTCAGTAGCTGACATTCATCATGCTCATAAATACTCTGAGGCTTATTTAACTCATTCCATTCAGTAGCTGACATTCATCATGCTCATAAATACTCTGAGGCTTATTTAACTCATTCCATTCAGTAGCTGACATTCATCATGCTCATAAATACTCTGAGGCTTATTTAACTCATTCCATTCAGTAGCTGACATTCATCATGCTCATAAATACTCTGAGGCTTATTTAACTCATTCCATTCATTAGCTGACATTCATCATGCTCATAAATACTCTGAGGCTTATTTAACTCATTCCATTCAGTAGCTGACATTCATCATGCTCATAAATACTCTGAGGCTTATTTAACTCATTCCATTCAGTAGCTGACATTCATCATGCTCATAAATACTCTGAGGCTTATTTAACTCATTCCATTCAGTAGCTGACATTCATCATGCTCATAAATACTCTGAGGCTTATTTAACTCATTCCATTCAGTAGCTGACATTCATCATGCTCATAAATTACTCTGAGGCTTATTTAACTCATTCCATTCAGTAGCTGACATTCATCATGCTCATAAATACTCTGAGGCTTATTTAACTCATTCCATTCAGTAGCTGACATTCATCATGCTCATAAATACTCTGAGGCTTATTTAACTCATTCCATTCAGTAGCTGACATTCATCATGCTCATAAATACTCTGAGGCTTATTTAACTCATTCCATTCAGTAGCTGACATTCATCATGCTCATAAATTACTCTGAGGCTTATTTAACTCATTCCATTCAGTAGCTGACATTCATCATGCTCATAAATTACTCTGAGGCTTATTTAACTCATTCCATTCATTAGCTGACATTCATCATGCTCATAAATACTCTGAGGCTTATTTAACTCATTCCATTCATTAGCTGACATTCATCATGCTCATAAATACTCTGAGGCTTATTTAACTCATTCCATTCATTAGCTGACATTCATCATGCTCATAAATACTCTGAGGCTTATTTAACTCATTCCATTCAGTAGCTGACATTCATCATGCTCATAAATACTCTGAGGCTTATTTAACTCATTCCATTCAGTAGCTGACATTCATCATGCTCATAAATACTCTGAGGCTTATTTAACTCATTCCATTCAGTAGCTGACATTCATCATGCTCATAAATACTCTGAGGCTTATTTAACTCATTCCATTCATTAGCTGACATTCATCATGCTCATAAATACTCTGAGGCTTATTTAACTCATTCCATTCATTAGCTGACATTCATCATGCTCATAAATACTCTGAGGCTTATTTAACTCATTCCATTCATTAGCTGACATTCATCATGCTCATAAATACTCTGAGGCTTATTTAACTCATTCCATTCATTAGCTGACATTCATCATGCTCATAAATACTCTGAGGCTTATTTAACTCATTCCATTCATGG